>JAAOOA010000199.1:490000-536520 GCA_012861695.1 Trematomus loennbergii
GTATTACTTTTACTATCTGTATTATTATGTTGCATTGTTGGAGAAGCCTGTGACATAAGATTTTCAACGACATAATTACTCAGCTATGTCAGTTTGACAATAAAGAACCTTGAACCTTGTGTGTGGTTGTGTGTGTGTGTGTGTGTGGTGTGTGTGTGTGTGTGTGTGTGTGTGTGTTGTGTGTGGTGTGTGTGTGTGTGTGTGGTGTGTGTGTGTGTGTGTGTGTGTGTGTGTGTGTGGTGTGTGTGTGTGTGTGTGCATGCGTGTGTGTGTGTGTGGTTGTTACCTTTATACAGTGTATTGTTGTTCCTCGTCACATGATCAGCGAAGTATTTAAAGATCCCATGACATGTTTTTCTGGTTATTAATCTTTTAGTGTGTGTGTGTGTGTATGTATTGAGATATCTCCGCTGTGATTGGTTGTTCCTCGTCACATGACCAGGAAAGTATATTTAAAGAAAACATTTAAAAATGTAAAAATAATAAATACATGTGAAAATTAAGATGAATTAATGTAGAGGATGAACGAAAATAAAAATGCGGAAATATTTAGCGGAATCATTTAAAAATACAAATCATTTTTAAATACACACATGATGTGGAAATGTAAACATTAGTATCAAAGAAAACAACACTAATGTTCCTCCCTCAGCCACCAGAGGGCGACACATCCCACAGCCTCACTCACAGGTGATTCATAAAAACGTTACAAACCAAAGTAAAGAGATCATTTAAGAGCATGAAATACAAATATATATTAATTAAAAAAACGAATAAGAACATTTGGAAATACAATAAAAGGTAAAAACATTTACATAATATATGAGGAAGTATAGATGAGTAAATACGTATACAAAAAATAAAATGATGAACATTTAAACATTTAAACATTAGAAATTAAAGAAAACAATATGTGAAAATACAAAGAGGAATAAATAAAAGGGAATGTAATAAATAATAATACAATTAATAAATATAGTCAACAGGAGTAGTGATAAAAAGAGCTCACAATAAATGAAACAATTATAAAAATTACATAAATTGAAGAATATAAATACTATATAAATAATAATCAGAAAATGAAAATGATACATAGATGAATAATAAGCAAACACATAACTATACAAATATACAAATGAATAAATGGATTGATAAATAGGAATCAATAAAGCATTTGAAGCCATGTCTTACAGATTGCTTTGTTTTCATGCTTAGAAATAAACAGAGAGAAGGGATAGTGGAGATTGAGCCGGAAAACTAAATAGATCTAGAATATTTCAGAAAGCTTTCAGAGTCCGATAAAAGTGAAGAGTGATCCCCAAAGAAAGGCAATGAGAAAGCACTTAGCATCAAAATATAGTTAAAGTAGCGACAGTAAAAGTAGTGATTGTGCAGATTGGTCCATTTCAGAATAATATATATGATATGTTTTATGAT
This sequence comes from Trematomus loennbergii, assembly GCA_012861695.1. Lineage (NCBI taxonomy): Eukaryota > Metazoa > Chordata > Actinopteri > Perciformes > Nototheniidae > Trematomus > Trematomus loennbergii. Next base: position 491,438 of record JAAOOA010000199.1, read on the forward strand.
GATTGATCATGAAAGTGTTCTCAAAGCTGGTAAAGGTGCAGCTAGTTTGAATGACTTTGTATACTTTACACACGGCATCTATTGCACGTCTGTCCATCCTGGGAGAGGGATCCCTCCTCTGTTGCTCTCCCTGAGGTTTCTCCCATGTTCCTTTAAACTGTGGGGTTTCTCTGGAAGTGTTTCCTTGTACGATGTGAGGGTCTAAGGACAGAGGGTGTCGTATTGTATTCTGTACAAACTGTGAAGTCCACTGAGACAAATGTAACATTTGTGATATTGGGCTATATAAATAAACATTAATTGATTGATTGATTGATTGATTGATACTGCAGGGTAGCTTGTGACTTATTTTGAAGTGTTTGCAGTTTCACTTTGTGCTCCTCGTGTCGCACCTTCGTAACTTTTTGTGACTTCAGAGCTTTAGTTTAACTTTCAGAGACTCAGAGACAGACTTGAACTCTCTTCCTGTTTTTACCTGAGATACACCTGTACACAAAAACTATTATTATTATCAATCATTACGTGTGTGTGTGTGGTTGTTCCCTTTATATATACAGTCTATGGTGTGAATTTATTCCAGGTGTAACCTGGACCTGGACCTGGACCTGAACCTGGACCTGGACCTGGACCTGGACCTGGACCTGGACCTGGACCTGAGTCCCGCTGTGTTTCCTCAAAGAGTGACCGCTCAATGGAGCCTCAATCTGCTGATGGGGGGTAAGAAATGTAAACGGACTAAAAGCCATTTGAGTCAGTTGTTGTCTGTGTTGAAGCTTCTGTGTAACCTTCAGGAAATCCTGGTTATTAGCGACGTCGGTGGGCGTTAAGTGAACTGCAGTTAGCATCCTGGGCATGAACTCAGTGACGTTATCCACTAAAGACAGATGTGTTTACGTTAGCTTCACACTGCTGGCTGTAGGGCAGCTGAAGAGAGGTGAGGCACTTTGTAGATAAACTTCACGTCTTTAGGATTTCCTCTGAAAATCTTCCAGAGTCCTTCACATAGAGAGCAGTCCACCGGCTGATAGAGGACACTCAGAAAGTCTGGAAGGTTCATCTGTTGGGCAACACAGAGCGATGTATACCATTACATTGTAAAGAGTGACTTTAGATTTAACATATTTTCATCAGTTTTTCTCCAGCGTGCCGATGTGTGGGCGGTGGTGGCAAAGTCCGTATGGACTTGGCTTGGGAACCAGAGAGTCACCGGTTCAAGACCCCAAAAGACCAAGTGCTACCCAGGTGTCCCTGAGCAAGGCAGCGTTCCCTACACTGCCCCGGGCGCCGTACATATGGCAGCCCACTGCTCCTAACACTAGGATGGATCAAATGCAGAATGTACATTTCCCCTCTGTGGGACGATGAAGAGCTCCTTCTTCTTCTCTTGATGCATCTGTTTCTGTTTCAGGGTCCAGCAGCAGAGACCAGACTCTCCCAGCTGTCTGTCCCTAAAGAGCGACGCCTCCAAGGACGACTTCATAGACTTTAAAGGACGACCTCCATCTGCTGATCAGAGGTAAGCTGTAACTCACAGTAAGAGTCCGGTTATGATAGAACCAGACTTGATTACTGCAACAGTGTTTTACTACAACTCATCCAGAACGCTGCCACCAGACCTCATCAAAACCAGAGAACTGAGCTCATCACCCCAGCTCTCAAAGCTCTGCACTGGCTTCCAATACACAAAGAACACACTTCAAAATCTTACTTTTAACTCACAAAGCACTCAATGGATTGGGACCAGAATACATGTCTGATATGCTGCTCTGTAACGAGCCACCCAGAGCTCTCAGATCATCGGGGCAGGTTTACTCATCGTCCACAGGGTCAGAACCAAATTCACTGAGGCAGCTTTTAGCTTCTATGCGCTGCAGATCTGGAACAACCTTCCTGAGATCTGAGGTCCGCCCCCACCCTGAGTTCTTTAAATCAAGTCTGAAAGCTTTCTCTTTAGTGCTTCCTATCCAGAGATCATCTCACTCTGTTTATCATTGCACTTCAACACTTTTAGCTGCTTTATGTGTATTTAGGCCACATCATTTCATAACAAAAATAAATACATGATATGCGAAGAGAGCAAGAGCAGCACAAGCATTTACCACATGGCAGTACAATATAGCAGCTACGACATATAAAGTGCAAGAGGAGATACCCCTGTGTTAAAGAGCATTTAGCGGTGATTGCACGTCTGTTTGTTTCTTAACCATTCTTTGAGTTGACCTTTGAAACTATTGAGAGTGGGACAATCCCGTATCTCAGTTGGGAGGCTGTTCCACAATGAGCTGCTTTAATGGAGAGAACATTTTGACAGAAGGTGGTCCGTCTGTGGTGGACTTCACAGTCTCCTCTGGTTTCTGACCTAGTGCAGCGTCCAGTGTGTTTTTTTGGTGGATGAATTCCCCTAAGGAGGGGGGGAGGGTGCAGTCCATATAAACATTTATAAAAAAAACACATACTTTTAAAATACTTAAAATGGTAAAAACTCAAGAAATTGTGTTTTCTAGGATGGTACAGTGGTGGTATGAATGTGGCTTTCTGTCAAACACCTTGATAGCTCTCTTGTGCAGCTGTTCTATGGGTTTCAGGTTTGTGGCACAAGCAAACGACCAGTTTGTGAAACAGTATTCAATGTGGGATAGAATCATACAGTGGAGGTATGACTTTGCAGCATTGACAGTTAAGAAAGGTCTCATTTGTTTAAAATGTTGCAAGTTGAATTTAATGGTATTGGATACTTTCTTAATATGTTTCTTAAAAGTCAAGTTCGAGTCCAGTATGACTCCAAGATACTTGAAGTGGGGGACTAGTTCTAATTCTGCTCCGTTTAAAAACACGTTGGATCCTTCGATTTTGACTGGTCGTTTACTGAACATCATGCATACTGTTTTTTTTGCATTTAACTGTAAGCAAATGTTGTTCAGCCAGTGTTGACCTTGTCCAAAGCATTAGAGAGACACAATGAGATCATTTCAGTGTTTTTTCCCATGTACAAAGATGACCGCATCATTGGCATACATTTGCACATTCAACTCAGGACATACATTAGCAATGTACAGAAAAAAGTAATGGTCCAAGAATGGAACCTTGTGGAACCCCAATAGGGTTGACAACAGTGACGTGTGGTGAGGTTCATGGCTGGTGAGGCACTGACTCTTTCAGAGTCAGATTTACAAATATTATATTTTTACCTTAATTTAAATATTCTGTTATTTTCAAAAGCTTTTTTAGTCTGATGCTTCGATTATTTTAAACAGACCGTTCAACAAAAGGATACCCAAAATCTAAATATTGGATTGTTCTCTCTTAGTAAGATCCCATTTTCATTACAATTGTTATCTTACCTTGACTTGAAGATGAAGTCCATGCTATCCTTCTGGACAACAATCTCTATTACTTTTTGTAAAAGTCCTCCTTATCTTCCTGTAGTTTCAAAAGTCTAGTTTGTTGTTTGCGTCTACCGTCTCTGTAGAATACAGTAGCAACAAGAACCTGTGGGCTCACGTGCGCCCCCTGCAGTGCGGCAGAGGTTATGGCTGCCTCCCCTGGGGCTTTCTCATTGCCGTTATGATGAGACCAGCGAGCCTAACTATCATATATACGTGAAATAAGTTTATTTTTTTATTTTTTTTACAAGTCTTTTTATTTCATTAATCGATGCCATTTCATTTACATTGTAATATCATGAATCGAATCCCAGAAATGTTTCAAGAGGTCACAATCCCAAAACAGATGCATACATGTTCCTTCTTTTATTTTACATCTCGGACATTTTGGAGAGTTTTCTTTGGAAATGTTATGCATCTTTTTGGGTGTGAGGTAACATTTGTTGATACATTTAAAGTTTGCTTCTTTGATTTTATTGCTTGTGAATGGAAAGTGTGTTCTTTCACAAATATTCAGCGAAGTAGTTTCATCTATCCGTATCCCTAAGTCCTTTTCCCAGATCTTTTTTTAAGTTAGAAATGATGACTGAGCTCTTTTAGAAAAACTGCATTAAATTCACTAATGTTACCTTTGATCGTGCTCGATATCATCAATATCTCCTCCTCTTCAAACAATCCCCATCTCAATGTATTGCTTTTAATAATTGATTGGATCACGTTCCTAATTTGCAGTTATCTGAAAAAATCCTTATTTGAAATGTCTATTCTGCTCTTAAATCATTAAATTATTTCAATGTTATATCTTTATGAAACAAATGTTTCAATTGCTTTATACCTGATAAATAAAAATAAGTTTTTTTCCCGTTACATTGGAGTATGACAGGTGAGGCTCTGCCTCCTCTGCCTCAACTGACTGCACGTCGCTGGTTGACAAGGTAGGGGGATTTGGCACCGTTGACCGAAACACACTGTTTTCTGTTCGATAAGTAAGACTTAAACCAATGTATCGAAACTGCCGGAAAAAATTGAAATAAGTCAGCTTTGTAAGGAGCACTTGGTGGTCAACAGTGTCAAAAGCCTTCCTGAGATCAAGAAGACAGCATCTACATATGGGCTTGTGTCCAACATACATTTAACCTTTTCCACAAAGACACAGTTAGCTGTCTCAGTGGAGTGGTGAGCACGGAAACCAAACTGCATTGGGTGGAGTGGAGCGAAGCCTTTGTCTAAATGTATGGTGATTAGTTTTGACACCCATTTCTCAGCTATCTTAGAGACACAGGGGAGGATGCTGATTGGTCTGTAATTGGACATCGTGGCCTTATCCCCATTTAAAGATCGTGTCACTGTGGCCACCTTCCAGGATGATGGAACTTCCCTCGTGCTGATAGATTGATTCACTAGCATAGTAATTGGTTTTTATTAGACCGTCAATATGTGTCTTTTATAAACTTGGTGTCTAAATCATCTGCATCCCTAGGCTTAGAACCTCTTAACCCTGAGATTATATTCCATTTATTACCTCGACCTCTGTGATTTCCTCCAGGTCAAAAAACGGATGTGTTCCACAGTCGGGCTTGGTGAGACCTCAGATGGCGGGAAGAGCTTTGTGATGTCCAGAGCACTATTTGTAAAATACTCATTTAGAGAGCTGGCCAACACTGCAGGGTCTTTATCAGGGCATCATTGATTTTTTATTCTAGAACATTATTTTCCTGTTTGGTATGATTACCTAATAGTTTATTTAAGATTCACCAAACATTTTTACCATTATCTTTCGCACCTTCAATTATCTTGATGAAAAAGTTTGCTTTGGCCTGTCTTATTGTTTGAGTTACTTTGTTACGAGCATGAGTGAATTTCGTCTGTCAGTGGATAGTCCGATTTCAAGCTCTGCTTTAATAGTTGGTCTCTAGATTTCATGAGATTCCTGCACTGTAGATTCAGCCAGGGAAGATGATGTTCCTTCCTGTCCCTCAGGCACCCTCTCCTTGAAGACATTGTGTCATTAATTTTAGATATAAACAGATACTGTTTTCACCAATATCTTCAGAGGACAGAGTGTCCCCCCAATCAATCATTTTCACTGCCTCCATAAAACGTTGTTGCAGGTTTTTGGGGATGAAGCGTGAACCCAAGGCAGGGGTTTTAGGTGTGGCCATGAACCTTTTTTTGTGAGTTTCCTGGCAAAAAGAACAAGATTATGGTCAGAAAGACCAGTCAGGAAGTTGTAGGTTTTAACTATTCTGTCAGCTTTGTTAGTAAATAATAAATCTATCATAGTCTTGGAGGTTTTGGTTATTCTAGTCGGTTGATCCATTAGTTGTATTAAGTTGTGTTTATCCGTGATCCGTTTTAAGTTCTTTCTATTTTGTTTGTCATTCCAGTTATGTTAAAGTCTCCTAAATAATTAGCTCTTTGTTGGAGTCACAGGAATTCAGCATGAGTTTTACCTGGTCATAGAAATCCACCTTAGCGGTGGGTTGTCGATACAGGCAAATCATGGTGAGGGACATTTCCTCAGATAGTGTGATTTCCACACCAACACAATCAAACTCAATATTAGCTGGAGTGCAATCTCCCTACAAGTAAAGGTATTCCTCACATAAAGCAACACACCCCTCCTTTTCCCTTCAGTCTGTCCTTCCTAAACACATTATATCCTGACATAGATACAAGAGTGGATGGTGACGACTGTTTTAGCCAAGATTCAGATATTCCCAAACAGTCAATATTGGACTCAAGGAGGAGATGTTCTAGTTGTTCATGTTTATTGCCGATAAATAGAGGTCCTGCTGCTAGGTCGGCAGCCGTCAGCGCGAGACCGCAGAGACCCACCGGTGGTGCCAGCTGTTCAGCGAGCCAGCCTCTTCGGAAAGCGGCCGGCCGCCAGCTGTCAGGTCGATGGAAGCGACGCCGGAACCCGGACACGTGTGGATATCTCCCGAGAGCAAGAGACATAGCAGACATAGCAGAGCCAATAGCCCAATATTCTCCTTTTTCGTTTTTGTCCCTTTTTTGTGAGAGTCTGCCAGGAGTGCCAGATGAATGTACTGTAGATTACATGCCGACCATGGCCGAAGTGCTTGATATTCAGCCATGTTGCCGGTGCAAAACAATGATGCATCCTCCGCGCGTTGTTCCACCAAGGGGCAAGACGACGAGTGGTGCAGCCAAACAGAGGCCCGAGATTCAGAACAATCATGCACAGATAGACCGCCGCAACTGCGCCCAAACTGCCCGCCGCCATCTTGGACCTCAACCAGCTGGATTTGATGGAAGCTTCCATCAAATCCAGCTGGTTGGTTCATACATCAGTATCCTCATCCTCCTAGACATGTCTGCAGGTTTTGACACCATCTCCCATACCATCCTGTTCAACCGCATATCCAACTACCTTGGCCTTACGAGTACAGCTCTATCCTGGTTCCACTCATACCTCTCCAACAGGTAACAGTTTGTCACCATCAGAAACTCCAGCTCCCCTCCAGCCCCAGTCAACCAAGGCGTGCCGCAAGGCTCGGTGCTTGGCCCTCTTCCCTCACCATCTACATGCTCCCCCTTTGTCAAATCATGTATAATGTATAAGTAAAGATACACAACTGCCTAACCATTTTTAATCCTGTTGCACATTTTAACTTCGTTACCCACTTTTGGTTTTAGTCAATCCCTGCAGCTATATAAAGTACGATCTTTTAATGTCATTACATATTCGAACATAACTACAGACCATGAGTTTACTATGCCTTGCAACTAGTAGCAGGGTCTCAGTGATCATATTTAAACGTGTCACACATGCACATTCATCTGTTTCTGTTTCAGGGTCCAGCAGCAGAGACCAGACTCTCCCAGCTGTCTGTCCTTCAAGAGCGACTGGTCGAAGCAAGCCATAATAACCTTTAAAGGACGACCTCCATCTGCTGATCAGAAGTAAGCTGTAACTCACAGTAAGAGTCCGGTTATGATAGAAATAAAACCAGTTTGTTTAAAGTCTCGTCAGACCCCTCCTCTTGTCCAAAGTGTTTAGTTGTGAACGTCCACACTGGGAGGGCAGTGAAACTCCATCTGAAAACTCAGGCTGTTCAGAAGCTGTTCCACCATCTCACAAACACTTCTGATGGAGGATACTGAGCCTTCATCAAAGTCACAACCAGCTCTATGCCAGGTGAACCCTGACCCCTGCTATGGTGCTGGAGGTGGAGCTGGGGGGGTAACGGGGGCTGGTGTAAGAACTGTCCCTAGGTCTTTCCTTTTCCTGATGAACAGCTGTTAGCCAGCTGCAGAGTCCAGTATCTATCCACACAGCCACGTTTCAGGAAGACCAGAATGAAGGATGGACAGAATCCTCTGGTCTTCAACAGTAGCTGGAAATAAATATTCCTGTAGTGCAAAGTTCCCGCTGACGCACAGGACCACCAGCCTGTTCCCCTGTCCTCCTTCACCCTGAGTGTGTCTCTGTGTGGACAGACATAATGTGAGCTAATGCTTCATGATTCCTCCACAGAGGGGACCAGGAGAGCTCGGAGGTTCCCGGTGGTCAGTCTGCCCAGCAGCATCAGACACAGCTGGACTCCATATTTACGGTGAGTACATGTACTACAGATACTTTACCTCTCTTCTGTCACAGTCATCTCCATGCTGCACTTTTAGAGAGTCAGTCTGTCCGGATCTGATGTTTGGATCCATGGTTTATAGTTTGTGTCGTTCATGTGATGTTCCAGCTGCTGGAGGACCACATCGTCACTTTGTGAAGAGCGAGCTGAAGAAGATCCAGAAGGCTCTGAGTTCAGATTACCCAGAAGGCTTAGAGAGTCAGAGTGAGATGAGGAGGTGTTGGAGGCTGAGGATGAAGAGCAGAGGAGGAGCAGAGAGGCATTCCTGAACATCACACTGCACTTCCTGAGGAGCATGAAGCAGGAGGAGCTGGCTGACCGTCTGCACAGCAGTAAGAGGGTTTCTATAAAGATTTAACACTCTGGATAAATGTCTCATCTGCTGATGTCTCAAGGGACCAACATATATCCATATTTTATTCAGAGAACCAGAGTTACAGTGTGACCAATGATCTTTTGTTGTGTGTTCTTTCAGAAACCTTTGCTGGAGTGTGTCAGCGTAAACTTAAATCCACCCTGAAGGAGAGGTTCCAGTGTGTGTTTGAGGGCATTGCTAAAGCAGGAAACCCAACCCTTCTGAACCAGATCTACACAGAGCTCTACATCACAGAGGGGGGGTCTGCAGAGGTCAATGAGAACATGAGGTCAGACAGATTGAAACAGCATCCAGGAAACCAGACAGACCAGAAACAACCATCAGACAAGAAGACCTCTTTAAAGCCTCACCTGGAAGAGATGCACCAATCAGAGCAGTGATGACAAAGGGCGTGGCTGGCATTGGGAAAACAGTCTTAACACAGAAGTTCACTCTGGACTGGGCTGAAGGCAAAGCCAACCAGGACATCCAGTTCATATTTCCATTCACCTTCAGAGAGCTGAATGTGGTGAGAGAGAACAAGTACAGCTTGGTGGAACTTGTTCATCACTTCTTCTCTGAAACCAGAGACGCAGGAATCTGCAGGTTTGATCAGTTCCCGGTTGTGTTCATCTTTGACGGTCTGGATGAGTGTCGACTTCCTCTGGACTTCCACAACACTGAGATCCTGACTGATGTCACAGAGTCCACCTCAGTGGATGTGCTGCTGACAAACCTCATCAGGGGGAAGCTGCTTCCCTCTGCTCGCCTCTGGATAACCACACGACCTGCAGCAGCCAATCAGATCCCTCCTGAGTGTGTGGACATGGTGACAGAGGTCCGAGGGTTCACTGACCCACAGAAGGAGGAGTACTTCAGGAAGAGATTCAGAGATCAGGAGCAGGCCGGCACCATCATCTCCCACATCAAGACCTCACGAAGCCTCCACATCATGTGCCACATCCCAGTCTTCTGCTGGATCTCTGCTTCAGTTCTGGAGGAGGTGTTGAAAACCAGAGAGGGAGGAGAGCTGCCCAAGACCCTGACTGAGATGTACATCCACTTCCTGGTGGTTCAGTCCAAAGTGAAGAACGTCAAGTATGATGGAGGAGCTGAGACAGATCCACACTGGAGTCCAGAGAGCAGGAAGATGATGGAGTCTCTGGGGAAACTGGCTTTTGAGCAGCTGCAGAAAGGCAACCTGATCTTCTATGAGTCCGACCTGACAGAGTGTGGCATCGATATCAGAGCAGCCTCAGTGTACTCAGGAGTGTTCACACAGGTCTTTAGAGAGGAGAGAGGACTGTACCAGGACAAGGTGTTCTGCTTCGTCCATCTGAGCGTTCAGGAGTTTCTGGCTGCTCTTCATGTCCATCTGACCTTCATCAACTCTGGAGTCAACCTGCTGGCAGAAGAACCAACAACCTCCCAGAAGTCTGAAGTCAAACCTAAACTAACATCTCTACCAGAGTGCTGTGGACCAGGCCTTACAGAGTCCAAACGGACACCTGGACTTGTTCCTGCGCTTCTTCCTGGGTCTTTCACTGCAGACCAATCAGAAACTCCTACGAGGCCTGCTGACACAGACAGGAAGTGGCTCAGAGATCAACAGGAAACAGTCCAGTACATCAAGAAGAAGATAGAGAGGATCTGTCTGCAGAGAGAAGCATCAACCTGTTCCACTGTCTGAATGAACTGATGATCGTTCTCTAGTGGAGCAGATCCAACAGTACCTGAGTTCAGGAAGTCTCTCCAGAGATAAACTGTCTCCTGCTCAGTGGTCAGCTCTGGTCTTCATCTTACTGTCATCAGGAAAAGATCTGGACGTGTTTGACCTGAAGAAATACTCTGCTTCAGAGGAGGCTCTTCTGAGGCTGCTGCCAGTGGTCAAAGCCTCCAACAAAGCTCTGTAAGTACAGAGATCATTTGATTTAGAGAATCAGTTATAATACACTGCTGTCTTCTGAATAACTGTTGTCCTCATCGTCTCTCAGGCTGAGTGGCTGTAACCTGTCAGAGAGAAGCTGTGAAGCTCTGTCCTCAGTCCTCAGCTCCCAGTCCTCTAGTCTGAGAGATCTGGACCTGAGTAACAACGACCTGCAGGATTCAGGAGTGAAGCTGCTGTCTGCTGGACTGGAGAGTCCACACTGTGAACTGAAGACTCTCAGGTCAGAGCACAGTACAGTTTGATTTAGCCAGCAATAAAAGTCAGCCATGCTGCTGTGTGTGGGAATACCATCATCAAACATCATTGAAGTGAAACGACACAATACATCTGTCACAATTCACAAAATGGTTATTGGCACAAACTTCTTTAAAGATCAGGGGTCCAAACTTTTCCACTGAGGCCACACACAGAAAAATGCAAAGGGCTGGGCCCTCACTAGAGGTATATCGCCTCATTAGTAAGTTATAAGTTAGCAAAATCAATCAAATGTAGGTAAATGATTCTTGATACTTGAATATGCTTTAACAAAAAAACAGCCTACATCTCAGCTCTCCAGAGGGTTTCCTTTGTTGGCGGCTCATCCTTTAAACAGAAGCCTCAGATTGCTTTAATAAGGAGAAATAGGAAGGGTTTGTTATGCAAAAAGTTAATGGGCTTTTATTTTATCAACTAAGATTTGTTAGAAAATGTTTTCAACTTTGACTGAATTTATTAGAAAATTGGGCTTATTAACACATGAATACTTCTGTTTGATGTATGTTTACATATATATTACTACTATTTATACAATATAAGAAAAGCACAAGTGCCTCTCTAGTCTTTTCACATATTCTCTATTCCTTTGTTTGATGATCTTTTCATATCAATAAGACCCTTACCATGGCTGTCCATTGAACTGTGAAGCAGTGACTGGAGTTTTAGGTGTAGAGATGACACCGAGGTGATGCAGTAATAAGCCCCCCCCCTTCCAGTCCTGGACCCTCAGATTATCTGACGGCTTGTTTGTGTGTCTGCAGGCTGTCAGGCTGTCTGATCACAGAGGAAGGCTGTGATGCTCTGGCCTCAGCTTTAAACCCCTCCCATCTGAGAGAGCTGGACCTGAGCTACAATCATCCAGGAGACTCAGGGGGGAGGCTGCTGTCTGCTGGACTGGACACGCTCAGGTATGGAGAGGCACTCAGTCTGATAGAGGAGGTAGAAACGGCTCCTATGACCTATGACATTCACACAGATGTGTCTTATATTTAGCACAGGAAGTGACATCATGAATAAATAAACTGATTCATTTCCGATGTTTTATTCTGAGTCCTAGCAAACGGCCAATCAGAAGAACCTCCCCTGGAATGAAAATAATGATTATTAGTTTCATTGTTGGGAGTAACGTGTTACAGTAATCAGATTACATTTGTCTGTAACGCAGTAGTGTACGATTTACTGTTGGTTCAGCAGTAATTATATTTAAGTTACTGAGCAGGAAATGATCTTGTTACTACGTTACGTTAAGCTCTTCGACTTTCTGCATAACGGGAGGACAGAAAACTAAATCAAACGTCTCTTTAAGCTCGGGCTACACTCAGACTTCATGGCTGAGGAGATGGAGCACAGATGTCAGAGTCATAGCAAACATCGTGGAGGACATGTTGCCCCTTTCATTAAAGGTCTCTTTTATCCATAACTATGTGTCCCCGGTGTGTCCCCGCCGGTGTGTCCCCGGTGTGTCCCGGTGTGTCCCCGGTGTGTCAGGAGACTCACAAAGTGTCAGAAAACAAAACCCTCTCTCTTTTCCTCCGTACCCACATCTCTAAAAACAGGGGAACAACGGAGCTGATCCAGATTTGCTGCGATATTACGTAATATCGGAAATGTGGGCGGGCTTACACTCACGGGCCAATCAGAAACGTTGCTGTCAGAAACAATGAGACGTGTTCTGGAAGTAATATGGTCTGTGTTTACATTAGCATGCTAACACTCAGATATGGAGCTAATTTCCTGCCATAACTCCACAAACAAACTAAACAGGTTTTACAAATGCCTCATGATTCACTACAAACACAATGTGGTTTGCAATAATGCATGTTTCTCTGCTATTTTTAATAAGCGTTAAAAGAAAACCTTTCTCATGAGACTGATATTGTTGGACAAAGTATTTTAAGAGGATGGTAGACATGATATCAGCAATACTTCCTGTCAGTACTCCAGCAGCAGCATTTTTACCCCTTGGAAAGTCTTTAGAGTCTGGCCTGGATAGCTGGTCACAAATATCCTTCAGCAAAGTGACGCACCCTTGTGACTCTTGTTGGCCTCTTATGGGGCTGCTGTCTTTTAAATATGATTATTTCTCTGCTCCTAGTTCATTCCTCTCAGATTATTCCATCAGTCTCAGTCATTGCATGTCAGTCAATAGAGCTTCGAAAAATGTGTCCAATTCAACAAAATGTTTTTGTGAAGGTCAGAGCTAAATTATAGATTGTTTGATTGTGTAATTACAAGGTGAGAGAAATAAATCCACATCCTCCTATTAAACTTATTTTTATTACTTTTCCATGTTGTACATATACTTACTTGTATTACATGTGAACCACATGCTGGATATCTTCCCCAGCCTCAAGGAAATACAATAAAATTAAATGGATTCATAATTTAAAATGTTTATTAAAATGTATAAATTAATAATGTTGTGTGCAAACATTTCAAATTGAAATATAAAATAAAAAAGAAGTTTACTTTTGAAATGATTTCTCACAAAAACCTTTCTAAATTATAGTAAATTATTAAAAAAGGTTTAGTCAATATACGTTTTTCTGCCTAAAATAGTTAAAATTGAACATAAACTATATCAAACACCACATGGCAATTAACCCATTTTTGCCTGCTATTTAAATTGACTTGGTTGAAGTTAATACCAATATTGATATTATAGATATATAGATATATAGATGTATTATAGCATATCATTGATGCAGTTTTTCTGAACACTTTTAAAATACTGCAAATGAAGAATATTTGTAATGTTTTACACAGATAGTGCCTTAACTTGAATTTGAAAACACATGGCAACTTTATTAATACAGCAGTTGAAAAGATTTGTGGAAGGATACATTCTTCATGGGCTTCAATGGCTCTCTAGATAAAGGGCGTTTTATGGTTGCTTGTATTATCCTCAGATAGTAGTTTGTTTAAAAAACTAGTGACATTTTAATAAATATTGCAAAAAAGGGCTCCAAAAAAGGCATATATATATATATATATATATAAATATAACCTGGCCGGCTTAGCCAGTCTGTATTTCTTCAAGCACCACAAGATTTATAGTTTATAAAGTACAATTCTGAGCCATTGATTGTGTTATTTCTCCAAACACATACAGTAAACATGGCTGTTATGAAGCCTTAAAATGGTGCAGGAAAAGGACTTTACATTGGGTTATACTTAAAGACAGGACTATTCAGTTAAGAGAAGAGAAAAAAGGAAAGAGAATTGTTATAATGGGTGATGTAACATTAATGACAGACATAATATGAGGTCCTTGGCACTCAGACTCTAGAGGGGTCATTTTGTGATCATGGGCATCACCCTTACAGCATCAGGACAATATCATATGGAGTCAGACACTGGAAGTGTGCTGGAGGCGTTAACTGGGACTGATGGAAGGATGAGCTGATGAGACTGAAGAATCTGCGAGGAACAAACTAGCGGCAGAGGAATAATTATATATTAAAAGACAGCAGCATCATAAGAGGCCAACCAGAGTGACAGAGTGTGTCACTTTGCTGAAGGATATTTGGGACCAGCTATCCAGGCAGACTCTAAAGACTTTCCAAGGTGTGAAAATGCTGCTGCCGGAGTACTGACTGGAAGTATTGCTGATATCATGTCTACCATCCTCTTAAAATACTCTGTCCAACAATATCAGTCTCAGGAAGAAATGTTTTTTAACGCTTATTAAAAGAAAAACATGCATTCTTGTACTCAGGAGGGGACTTGACAGAGGATTACTGGAAAAGTACACAATAAGTACTTCATAGTACTTGTGGGGGTAGTTTCAGTAGTACTGAGTCCAACAGGATCAATCTCACGAAGAACTAATGGCAACAAAAAAATTCCCTCATCAAACTTAGCAAAGTGGCTTGATGTTGTTCTCAGCAGGGGACTTTGACAGAGGATTTCTCAAAAAATACACAGTAAAAGTACTTCAATGTATTGTTAGTAGTAGGCTAACTAATACAAAGTCAAACAGTATCAATTTCATTAAGAACTAATGGTAACATTTTATTTGTATCATTCATCAAAGATAGCAGAAAACATGCATTATGTACTATGGAGGGACTCTGACAGAGGATTACTCACAAAGTACACAGTAAAGTACTTCATTTTAATTCTGGTAGCAGTCAACTAGTACAGAGTCCAACAGTATCAGTTTTATTCAGAACGTATGGTAACAAATATTTGTATCACTCATTGAATATAGCAGGAAAGAAATGAAGAGCAGCTGAGTGACCGCAGTGCAGAATCGCTGTATAGTTTAATCTCCTTAGTTACAATGTTGTCCATTTTAGACAAAGGCTTATTATATTTACAGCCCTAAGAACATTCATTTTCTGGGCTCAATATGTGTCTTGGCTGTTTTCGTTGTGATCGCTAAATTCACCTGTTTATAATATTATCACTATAACACGGACCCAGATCGCTGGATCGCTAGAAACACCGCTGTCATCAGACTGGCAAGGGCTGTTCCATGCTCTGCTCAACCTCCCGCCTTCCCAATGGACTCAGTAGCGCCCCCTGCTGCCGTGGAGCATGTGTGAGTGAGCATGTGTGAGTGTGTATGAGCACAACCACGGCGGAATATTACTGCCAAAAGTCACGTGAGTGAGTCACGTGACTTTTGGCAGTAATACCGGATTACATCACCCCGCGACCCTCCAGGGGTCCGGAGAAATGTAAGCGCATTTACGCCCGGGGAGGGGGTCAGATGCCCACTGACCCACAGCCCCCCCCCTCCTCACCAGTCCTGTGTTGCCCCAGCAAGCACAGACGTTGAGAAAGAGCCAGACTATCCAAGAGATAACACTTTATGTAGGGGCCTGGCGTTGACCAAGACGCCGCCGTGCATATATCCTCCACACTCACACCGCTGAATAAGGCTGTTGATGCAGCCACAGCTCGTGTGGAGTGCGCACGGACCCCCATGGGACAGGCTCTCCCTGCCTGCTTGTAGGCGTGTGCAATGGCTTCGCAAAGCCGGCCTGCCAGGCGTTTCTTGGACAGAGCTTTTCCAGTCACCCCGCCCCCGAAGCACACAAACAGCTGTTCAGTGCGTCTCAGGGTAGCTGTGCGCTCTACATAATATGCTAACGCGCGCACCGGGCAGAGGAGGTGTAATTTAGCTTCTCTAGCCCCACCATGGGGTGGAAGACTAAAACCCCCCAACTGAATAGCCCTCGACCTGAACTCACTCCTTAGGCTCTTGGGCACAAAGGAGGGGTTCGGTCTAAGTGTCGCCCCACTCAGGTCACCCGAATCAGTAAACAGCTCGGGTGCACTGACAGAGCGGTTAACTCGGACACTCTTTTGGCTGACGTTAAGGCAAGTAGCAACGCTGTCTTCCACGACAGTGCTTTCAGAGAGGAGAGCTCAAGAGGCTCAAAAGGCTCCGTGACCAGAGCCTCGAGCACCAGCGGCAGGTCCCACTGCGGGGCGGAGGCGTGCACCACCGGGCGCAGCCTCCTGACCCCCTGTAAAAACCGCAACATCAGTGGATGAGAGAAGGCTGACCTGCCGTTGAATCCCTCATGACAGGACGAGATGGCTGCTGCATACACCTTCACTGTGGAATGAGCAAGCCCTCTGTCCACCAGTAACTGTAAGAAGGATAAAATAGAGCCCAACTCCCAAGATAGGGGCTCTATTCCCGCTCCTTACACCAATGCTGGAATCTCAGCCACCTTGGCCTGTAACAGGCTGTGGTGGATTCTGCTCTAGCTGCCTGGATAGACTGAATAACGCTGTCAGACAATCCACCCTGTCTCAGCCTGTCCCTCTCAGGAGCCAAGCCTGAAGAGGACGGCCCAGAGTGGGTAACGCCCCGATTGCACCTGCCTCCTGAGAGATCGCCCCCAGAACTGGGGGATCGCCCAGGGCTGGCCCACCTTCATCTGTGTCAGATTTCGATCCGGTGCCACCAGAATGACTGCCAGACGTTCTCGCCTCACTCTCCCCAGGAGAGGGAGAATGAGACGCAGCGGTGAGGGGGGGATGGTCACCAACCGTCGTTTGTGCCTCTTGGGATCCAACGCAGACTGGAAAACCACCTCTGCAGGCGGCGCATATGCAGTAACCCCAACGAAGGGACGCACGCCTGTTCTCTGACAGGGTGGCACGCAGCGCGCTGCATCGAGCACCACTCCCAAATACAACGCCTGTTGGTGAGGTATGGGGGTGCTCTTTTCCAATTGATCGCAAAGCCTAATTTGGTTAGGTGTGTGATCAATTGTGCTGTGCAACACATTGCCTGTTCCCGGGACCCAGCCATGACTATGAGGTCGTCTATGTAAAAGAAAACTCTCATGCCCTGGGCGCGCAGCGGTTGAAGCGCTGTGGCCACACATTTGCTGAATGTGCGTGGGGATAGGGAGTAGCCGAACGGGAGTCTGTTGTACTCGTAGGCTATCCCTTGAAAGGCAAAACGCAGATATTTCCTGTGCTCTGGCACAATCTCCACATGAAAATATGCGTCTTTCAGGTCGATGGTGGTGAACCAATCGCCCGGCTGCACTAGCCCCATTAACTGTTTGATAGTTAACATGCGAAATTTCCTGCGGCAAATGTGAAGATTCAGGCTGCGCAAATCTAGAATAGGTCTGAATTCCCCTGTCTTCTTGGAAACCAGGAAGTACATGGAATAAAAACCCCTTTCTTTTTGCTGAGGATGCACCACAGACACTGCCTGTTTCTGCACCAAAGCCTGAATCTCTGTTGAGAGGAAACCCATCTCCTCTTGGGATGATAAATTACCTCTCGCATGCCTCTGAATGGAGGTGGGACGCTGCAAAACTGGAGTGAATAACCCCGTTTCAGCGTCCTGTCCATCCACTCTGACAGTACACAGCTGAGTTTCCATTCCCCATAATATTGAGTTAATGGACAAGCCCTTAGCTGTGGGGCCGCAGCTATAAAGCTGTGATACTCTCTGGTGACCCGTTCCGCCGCAAAATCCCCCGTGAAAGGAAGATTTGCCCATGGAGGGTCGACACAGAAAGGGCCGATTTTTTATTGAGGTCCCTGAACACACCGTCGCGCGCTCTTGTGTGAGCGCGCGCTCCACCCTAACGCTGTTCTCATTACCATGGTAACCAGCATTAACCGGAGTTTTTGTTGACGTATGTGTTCACCTGAGGTCCCTGAACACACCATGGGCTCTTGAGAGAGCGCGAGCTCCGCCATAATGCAGCTCTTACCACTACGGTAAACTGTATTAAGGAGCCTTTATTCTAGGCGTAGTGTGTTCCCTAACCATAATGCGCCGACTAGCAAGTCCCTGCACCCGCATAGCGCTACTATAGCACTTCCTGCGGTTTATCTCTCTCATCTGCGCATGCCCACTAGCTATCTCCTTTACAGGAGAAAAACCGGGGTAGCGAGTGGGGAATATGTACAGTCAACAATGTGTGTGAGTGCAGGATTGTGAAAACAATGACACTCAGACTTGGATACAGATCACCTTTTCTTTATTAGTTTTCCTAATAAAGGGACCTGGGCATTGAACAGGGAGGAGGTGGGATTCACCCTAGCGTCCTGGGTGGAGAGACCCGATGAGACGCTTCCTCCCTCCGCCAGTCAGCTGCGTTTTGGCGGAGCTCCCCACCCGGCGGTTCTCTGCTGCTGCTGAGACTGCCGTGGCCGGGCAGCCCGCCCCCGTGAGTGCCGGTACGCTGGCCCCACGGGGTGGTTGAAGAAGCGGAGGGTGCTACCGGCACGGGACCTTCGTACCGGCGTCTCTCCCTCCGTCTCACCGTTGCA
This sequence comes from Trematomus loennbergii, assembly GCA_012861695.1. Lineage (NCBI taxonomy): Eukaryota > Metazoa > Chordata > Actinopteri > Perciformes > Nototheniidae > Trematomus > Trematomus loennbergii. The sequence goes on from JAAOOA010000199.1 coordinate 509,756, forward strand.
CTGCGCTCCGCCGCCCGCGGAGGACGCTGTGACACCTGGGGAGAAGCTAGCGGCAACATGCGGCTAAGCTGCAGCCTCTCTTCCTCCAGACGGCTGAAACGCTGGGTGACCGAGGCTATAGACCCAAAGAGCCCTTCCGTGGAAACGGGGGCTCCAAGGAGATCTGCTCGGTCCTTTTTGGGCAGCGCGGTGAGTCCCAGCCACACATGACGAGACGCCACTGTGGCTAAGGACATCACTCGCCCGGCTGCGGTGGCCACTCCATGGATCAGATTATTCATCTGACCTATGCAGCGGTCCGGATAATCCTCCCCGTCCTGAGACGGGAGAGCGGGGGCGTCTGCTCGAGGAGTAATCAAGGAGACGCCCAACACACCCAGATTATTCGCCGCAGCCGCCATCTGTGAACCGAGCCTGAATATTTTATCCAAATATTCTAAGGCTTCCCGGTCCCGCGGCAGCGGGGGCAGAGGTTTCTTCCCCTCCGCCCAACCAGCTGATCGTGGCAACAGATGGGCCGCCAGGCTCTCGTCGAGGGGGGGCACGCCAGAACACACCGTGTCTGATCGGCCCTGCACCCTGATAATGCCCGACATGGATGCTATGGCGGCCTTCGTCCTCAATGGACGCCGCCATGTCGCCTCCACACACTGCCAGATGTCTGGCAACGGGGGCGAGACGAAAGCCGGCTGCGCCGGAAGCACCGGGCCGTAAAACCCCTGCCTAAGGCGGCTTACAGGCCTCGGTGGCAGCGGTGGGGGGAGCGGTAAGCCTACACGCTCCGCTGCCTGGGTCATCACCGCTGGGAAGTCCAGTCGCGCAGACCTGAGTGCTGGGCCCTCCTGGCTGTCGGACCCGGGGGTGTCGGACAAGGAGATGTCGTCATCCTCCGTGAAGTCGACCACGGTCCCTCGGAAGGACGAACTCAAACGGCACGTCCTCCAGGTCGTCCATTTCCACCACCTCGAGGTCCACATCCTCTTCCTCTCCGTGCACCTGCGGGCCGAACTTCCTCGAGAAGTACTCCGCACGATGCCGGCGGTTTAGCATCGGGATCGAGCAGCAGGAAACACAGGCCGGTGTCTGGCCTGCTCCCTGCTCAGCGTGATCCTGTCCCAGGCACTGAAAACATTGGCGATGCGGGTCTGCTCCCGCAATCAGTCCAGGGCACGACGGGCAACTGCGATGCTCCAGGAGTGGCTCCATTTTCACAAATCTCTCTCTACTTCCTTTCTCCCACTTGTACGTCTCGGACTCAGTGCTAGGTTACCACCTCCGCTCGCTGAAGAGTAAAGGATAGTGGTCAGGAGGCGAGGCCTCCTTTTATACGGAAGTGAGATGCGCACGCATTCAGGTAAGCCCGCCCCGGGGCCGGCTACGTCTATAGAAATCTCAGTAGGTGAATGCTTGCATGATAAGGTAGTACCCATAGAGTCCAGTAGAGGGCGGAGCCTGTGAGAGATATAACTGGAAACAGATTTTCTTTTTCTTTATGGATATTTTACAAATCACTCCCCTTTCAAACTGTATTCTTGTTTATTAATAACAACTTGTTTTAATGTCATATAGTATTTTATACCTGTTTACTTTATTCTCTTATTCTTTATAACTATAATGATCATATAAGATGTGCCTTTACCTCACTGGTTGTAGAAAAAGCTTCTTATATTCATTAGCATAGCTAGCTAACCAGATGCTAATAACAACAAAGGTATTGACTGTATGATCAGTATGACAGATGAACAGATCTCCACTGGGCTTTCAACTAAAGACACAGCCACGGCCCGGAGCGGCGTTCTGGTGCTCTCCGTCAGAACTGCACCCCTGTCAGACGAGACATATACCACGTGATGACACGTTAGGCTCGTGTTGTGTTCAAGGACCTTGGCCAGGAAAAACAGGCACTCACTTGTTTAATTTTTTGCGGTCTAGATTTCCTTTTTTTTGCATGTGTTTATAAATTACCTCGAGGGCCGTACCAAATGGTCTCGCGGTCCGTATACGGCCCGGAGGCCGAGGTTCTCCACCCCTGATTTAATGACTAACTGACCCCTCCCCTGCTTTCAGCCTGGAGCCTGCTGGAGTCCGGTGGTTGAGGCCAGGAGGTCTCAGGAAGTGTAAGTGTGTTTTTCATCATGAACATCTTCACACTGGGACATCACAGGGACTTTAATAACCTGTAATACCTGCTGTGTCTCTCATCAGATTCCTGTGGACTCACACTGGACTCAAACACGTGAACAGAGACCTCCAACTGTCTGACAACAACAGGAAGGTGACATGGGTGAGAGGGGAGCAGAAATATCCTGATCATCCAGAGAGGTTTGACTCCTGGCCTCAGCTGATGTGCAGAGAAGCTCTGACTGGTCGCTGTTACTGGGAGGTCGAGTGGAGAGGAAGGGTTTATATATCAGTGCTGACAGAGGAATCAGCAGGAGAGGGGACTGTTGGTTTGGATGGAATGATCAGTCCTGGAGTCTGGAGTGCTATGATAGAGGTTACAACTGTCTCTCACAATAACAGAGAGACAAACTTCTCCTCCTACGCCTCCCCCCCCTCCTCCTCCGCCCCCCCCCCCCACTCCTCCGCCTCCCCCCCCCACTCCTCCTCCTCCTCCTCCTCCTCCCTCCTCCTCCTCCTCCTCCTCCTCCTCCGCCTCCCCCCCCACTCCTCCGCCTCCCCCCCCTCCTCCTCCACCTCCTCCTTCTTGTCCTCCTTCTTCTCCTCCTTCTCCTCCCTTTCTCCTCCTCCTCCTCCTCCCCCTCCTCCCTCCTCCTTCTTGTCCTCCTTCTTCTCCTCCTCTCCTCCTCCTCCTCCTCCTCCTCCTCCTCCTCTGGTAGAGTAGCATGTATCTGGATCATCCTGCTGGCTCTCTCTCCTTCTACAGAGTCTCCTCTGACACACTGATCCACCTCCACACCCTCAGAACCACATTCACTGAACCTCTCTATGCTGGGGTTGGGTTTGGGTTTGGGTCACCTGGTTCCTCAGTGTGTCTGTGTTCTCTGCAGGAGTGACCCCCCCCCCCCCCCCAGAAAGAGGGCTGATAATAAAAGTGTAAAACTAAGATTTCTGAGATTATCTGAAAAAATGTCTGTATGTTAATTTTCTTTTTTAAACAAATCTAAATGTTGAGATTTCATAAAATAAAGTTTGTCAAAGAAACCAGGATTGTAAGATTTTAAGAAAAAGCTCAAAACAAAGTCAGTCTTTGCAAAGATGAACTCAGAAAGAGGTTGAATAACAACAGGAAGTCCATTCTGATTTATTTCCACATGGAGGCTTTTATTCTGAAACTGCAGGAAAATGTACATTTATCCCAAAGTCTTCCCACCATCTGTAGTTTGTGACACGTGACATCACTTCAGTTTGAATGGCAGCAGTAAAGGGTTACTGAGGCTCGTTAAGAACAGGTCATAGTGACGAGTTCAATCACTTCTGCACAATATATATATGATGTCTACAAACTAACATAATAACGTCTGAAGTGCAAACGTGAACATAAAGTGCAAACCACAGCGTGCATGCATTTGAGCTCAATGACCGGCTTCCTGTGAATATTTAAAATATAACGTGCCCTACACAGCAGAGTCTGAGCGGCACAGTGTGCAGCTTTTATTTTAATGCTGGCTTTTTACTCTCATGCAAACATGGTCATTACTTTTTAAGAAGGGTCAGATTCGATGAGCCTTATTTGCATTTAGGAAACTAATCTTCCCTAAACAGCACGATGATGTTTGAATGAACACGGCTGCTTCTGGGTGAATGTAAACCTCTGATCTGGGTTAGATGGGTTTATTAACAGACCAATCACATGATGATTGTCTCATCATTAACACTCATGTACTTTCAATGTAAGCAGCTGATCTAATTAATAAAGTCTGTGTTTTGAGTCGGACTCGTGGCCTGTCTTTGTCTCAGTTTGATGACTTCTTCCATTCTTGAGAGGATCAGAAATACATGGATACAGAATTTTGAGATTTTAGAAATAATTTAGAATTTTGAGAAAAAAAAGTCAGATTCTTTGAAAAAAGTCAGAATTGTCTCATTATACCGCACTGTGAATGAATTAAAAGTAAATATATAAGTGGTCATGAACACATCTGTCCATCAGACAGAGGGCTGCTGTGCCTCCTGTCATCATTAATGGACGTCTCTTTAACACTAGAACCGCAATCGGTCAATTTGACCCAGAGCTGTTTTTTATTGTGTGTAACTTTTTTCAATAAAATATTAAAGTCTTCCAGTCCGTGACTTTTCCTGAAAGTGTGTTATGTAGCACCCTATGTTGTTAAAAATGGTCATATGAAGTCAGATTGAAGAAATCGCCAAAGAAATTGCCATTTATACCTATTTCCGCCCAGCGGTCATATTGACCCCACCCCTTTTCATATAAACATGACGTGTTGCTATAGCAACGCCTTTTTGTCTACTGTGGTTCCTTATAGATTGAGAGATAGATTGAGAGAGAGAGAGAGAGAGAGAGAGAGATAAAGACAGTCTGTAGTGAAGGAGTGCGCTCCCGCTCACGGGAGACTGCTCACGCTGCGCTCCGCAGCAAACAGCTGTGGGGCGAGTTGAAAGTAGTTATGCTGGCCTGGACGTCTAAATAATGCTTCCGGGCTAGCGGGCCATTTATAATGCCCTGTCATATGAAAAGCTGAGAGTCCACAGATTCTATTGGTATACGTTTCATCCCTGTGCGATCAAAACTCACTGTTCAATAAAAGAACATTTTACCTTGAAAATCAATGCATTCTAATAGCGGTCAATTTGACCCAGGTGGCGATTTTTTAGGTATAAAAATCTCTGGCGGTTCTAGTGTTAAAATGATCGCTCAGAGGAGAGGAGTTCTCATTTCTCTAACCGCCTGCTGCTTCCCCTCCTCTCTCCTCGGTTCCCCTCCTCTCTCCTCGGTTCCCCTCCTCGAGTCCTCCGCTAGCATCTCCTGTGGGCGGACTAAGACACGAGGATAGGAGTTGAGGATGGGAGTCGAGGAGGGGAGTCGAGGAGAGGAGTCGAGGAGGGGAATTAGAGAATGAGAAGCCTTCCAGGTGTGTTTTATCTAAGAGTTAAGGTCACAAACACAACCAGTCAACTCGATGTGTTAGCATTAGCATTAGCTTGTACAAATACCGACCATGCGCAAAGGGCTAACAGCTAGCTCTGTTAGCTCCCCTCCTCTCACCTGAGTCCCCTTCCCGGCTCCAGGGGGTCCGAGCAGGATGGCACGGATCCCCTCCTGCACATCGTCTCCACTCCTGTCTGCAGCGACTAAACCCCGCCCCCTAATGCTGTTGTGATTGGCGCAGGACTGCTTTGTCACTAATTGTGAGCGTTGATTGGAGGAAATCTGATTAGTTGCTTAATTATTTTTAATATTCTGTATTATTTCATTATATTCTTATATTTTGTATTTGTGAAGAAATCCAAATAAATTGACAAAAATGTTCACAAATATAATTTGACTGAAGTTATCTTGACTAAACAATTCAAATCAAATCATTTATTTATTTAGCTGGCAGTAAAAATACAAACCAGTAACTCATATACAACATAGTTAGATTTTGAGGAACTCTGTATAAAGCCCTCCCCCAGCTTGTTCTTAATTTAGCAGCGTGCAGTGAAGCGTTCCTTTAGTTCCCTTTAAAGACGTGATGATCACAGAGATAAAATGCCTGAAGCTGAAGTTTTGTACTCTGATGTGAAGTTCAAAAGAGACAAGGGAAACAATGATGGTGAGTCAAAATATGTTCATTCATCTCTATCCATCTATGTATATTTCTATACATTACTAAATAAGCTACCAGAGCTTTTTCAAGAAGTTTCTAAGAACTTAAAAGACGCATGTGTTTTCTGCAGTTTGAGTGAAATGTTTATACTCACATATTATCAGCAGTGAGTACATCAGAGCTTATTGAACAGAACGTGTTGTTGGGTTGCAGGCAGTGCATCCTCAGCGGCTGACACCACCTACTCTGCAGTCAGGATCTTGGAGAAGCAGCCAGAGCTTCCTGGTGAGTGATAACACTATGAATACATTACAAAAGAGAACAGGAAAGTAACCTCCAGTCCGTGGAGTCAGGAGGCCATCAAGAACATACAACAACAACACATGGGAATGTATCAATCCAAGTTATGTGAGGGCTCAGTCTTGGAAACTAAAACAAAGAAATGGATATCTATTTAATGAAACCTAAAGAATGGCAACTTGATTCTTAAGATAGATTGTATTGTGAGTAAAAATATATATTCCAGAAAAAAGAATAACATTCATTTAAAGTATTTCATGAAATGTGTCTTTAAACTATTGCATCCTGATGTGTCATTTCAATCAGGAGAGACGGTTTTGATGAAAGAATACATATTTATTGCAGAGATACACAATGACTGTAATGGAGTTTTGGCGATTAGGCCCCGTTGTGCAGGAGTATCATTCGGGAGGGGAGAACCGATCCCATGAAACCCCCCGGGGTCTAGACACTGGTGGTGGTGAATGGATGGTTGGGTTCGGTCTGAAGGGGAGTGGCTTAGCTTGACCCTGGTGGTGGTGAATGGATAGTTGGGTTCGGTCTGAAGGGGAGGGGCTTAGCTTGACCCTGGTGGTGGTGAATGGATAGTTGGGCTCGGTCTGAAGGGGAGTGGCTTAGCTTGACCCTGGTGGTGGTGAATGGATGGTTGGGTTTGGTCTGAAGGGGAGTGGCTTAGCTTGACCCTGGTGGTGGTGAATGGATAGTTGGGGTCGGTCTGAAGGGGAGTGGCTTAGCTTGACCCTGGTGGTGGTGAATGGATAGTTGGGGTCGGTCTGAAGGGGAGGGGCTTAGCTTGACCCTGGTGGTGGTGAATGGATAGTTGGGGTCGGTCTGAAGGGGAGGGGCTTAGCTTGACCCTGGTGGTGGTGAATGGATAGTTGGGGTCGGTCTGAAGGGGAGGGGCTTAGCTTGACCCTGGTGGTGGTGAATGGATAGTTGGGGTCGGTCTGAAGGGGAGGGGCTTAGCTTGACCCTGGTGTGGTGAATGGATAGTTGGGGTCGGTCTGAAGGGGAGGGCTTAGCTTGACCCTGGTGGTGGTGAATGGATAGTTGGGGTCGGTCTGAAGGGAGGGCTTAGCTTGACCTGGATTCAGAGGGACAGGAGGTGAAAAGGGTGGAGGAGGGTTGCGTCGAGTCACCTGAAATGACAGCTGTCAGAGGGGGAGAGCAGATTTAAAAGGTTTGGCAGAGCGCTATGATAGGCTTGTGAGAATAGAGCAAAGTGATTGGTTAAGCTGGGGAGTGACGCCCCCGATCACTTATTGAGAGGAGAGAGAGGTAACATGGGAATAGTAATGAATGAGTAAAGACGGACTTCCTGGTTGAACTTACGCTGAGTTTCATTTTAGAAACCTTCTGGAATATTTTAATGTAGTGAAATGAATGCTACTGTATGTGGAAGGTTAAGAAGTCATTTTAAGGGCCAATGTGTAAAAACTATAGTAACTTTTAGGTAAATATTAAGATGTAATTTGTGTTTCATTCTCATTGCTGTCACGCCTGAGTTTCCCCAGGGGGAAAATAATGTTCATCTGATCTTTAAGAATTAAAATCAGTTAGAGTAACATTTTATACTTTTGTAATATAGAAATAAAAACATGTCTCACTTAATAAAGAGAGGACTTTGTTGGTTGAGTAATTGACTGTACAATGAGCTGATTCAAAACATGCTTAGAGAAACATAAGGAACTGACCATGACCAAATCATTTAAATATGAATGTTGGTCATTTCTTGGTGTTCATGTTTCCTGTTTCTATTTGTGTCTTCGTGCTGTGTTCAGTCGCAGCTCCACTGGCTGAGTGAACATTTCAATCATTTCATTTAGAGGAATCATATGTGTCTGTCTGAGAAGAGACTCCCTGGGGGATGAATAATAACATATGAATAAAGTGTATTGAAGTATTGAAGTACAGTCAGACAAGAATATGTAAAACAAACCAGCTCAAAGGAGTTCGTGAGAAACGGTCCCCAGGGCGTGAACGTGTGAAATGTGGTTTTACTTAAAGCGTCTTCAAAAGTTCCTCAAAACAAGATGACGCAGAACAAGCTAAGAGTTTGGGCTCTTTGCTTCCATAACATTCAGACTGGTTGAAAGAAACATCTCTAATTGTTATGTTGAGGCAAATCAACCCTCACAACAGGAAAGAATGAAACAGAGAGGAATCAATAAAACACAAACACAGACATAGTTGAGATCAGTCATTATTATTTATTTGACACCAAACAGCAATGGGGAAACACTACCTGCCCTCAAGCACTCATACAGCAATGCTCCCCTGAATACCAGACACACAGGGCAGATATAGGTTTCCTAAATGACACACGAACATGTTCCCTAAACATGTTTAACGCACACACATTGTCAGGTCTCCTAAACTTGGACATGTTCCAGATGTAGAAAGGTCATCATCTCATGACGTCTTTAGGAGTCTTGCAGGATATGAATTATCCAATTAACAAACTATATACACGTCTGCACATGAACGCACATACATTTCTTTACATTAACCAACACACCAACATCCTTATCGTTTCTTAGCTAATGCATGCTGGATATGAACCACTAACTTTAGACTCTGTATTATATCTGAGGAAGACCTCCCTTGGACTTCCTCTGACCTTTGCCAATGTACTTAACATGGGTACATCTGCTGATTACATTACATGACATGTTACTTGTTAGACGCTTTTATCCAAAGCGACTTACATACTCAATACTGTGGACAATCCCCACAGGAGCAAATTGGGGTGAACCTGTGACCATCTGATCCCCAGACCAAGGCTCTATCCACTGTGCCACACGCCTCACTGATAATTGCTGAAGAGACAATGGAGCCTCTCTGACCTGTTACCTTAATAAATAAGTGAGAAACACGCTGTAATAAAGAATCTGCCATAACAGTTACATTTTATTTTAATTTAATTATACTTCACATCGATTTCTACTGAAACAAAAATAAATGTTTGCATTAGATAATGCCCCATTTGCATTTTTCAACATTTAAAATAAACTTGTAATAAAAACATATCATCTTAATTCAGCTAATCAACTGTGATAGTTACGTGGTCACTTTATTAGGTCAGTTTTTACAACTTTGTCCATATTGGAATATATTTAGGTTTTTCTGGTGACAGTGTGTTTCTGATTTATGGACTGCATTCATAACATTCTGAAAAACAATTTCAAATCAATCAAATCAAATCAATCAGGTTTTATTTATAAGCACATTTAAAAGCGATTTTTGGTCGAGCCAAAGTGCTGTACATGTAATAAAAACACATTACTACAATCACAATAAACGACAATAAATTACAACAGATATAATAACAAATAAAATAAAACACACGGAAAAGTCAGGAGTCTGCTCCGCTCTAACTAGAAAGCCAGAGAGAAGAAGTGTGTTTTTAGTGATTTAAAAACCCCTAGGGTCTGGGCCGACCTCACATGGAGGGGCAGAGTGTTCCAGAGCCTAGGGCCAGCTGCTGCGAAGGCTCGGTGCCCTCGGGTTTTAGCCTGGTCTTGGGCACTACCAGCAGCAGCTGGTCAGCAGACCTTAAAGCTCTGGCTGGGGTGTAGCGCTGGAGGTTCAGCTATATAGGCCGGAGCCAGCCCATTTAGTGCTTTAAAAACAAATAAAAGGATTTTAAAATCAATTCTGAACCGAACTGGAAGCCAGTGTAGTGAGGCCAGAATAGGGGTGATGTGGTCACGCTTTTTGTGGCCAGTCAGCAAACGTGCAGCGTTTTGGACTAGCTGTAAGCGTTTATTGAGGCCTGGTCCATACCCACATACAGAGCGTTACAATAGTCCAGTCTCGAGGTTACAAAGGCGTTAATAACCCTTTCTAAGTCTTAAAAGATAAATACGACTTGGTTTTGGCCAATAGTCTTATTTAAAAAAGCAGGATTTTACTACGGTGCTGACCTGCTTGTCGAATTTAAAAGTGCTGTGAAGGTCACTCCAAGGTTCATGACCGAGGGGAGGATGTTTTTTTTGATAGAGCCCAGAATATCAACCGGAGAGGCTGGAGGTTGCGGTCCAAAAAAGATGACCTCAGTCTTGCTCTCGTTGAGGTTGAGAAGTTTTTGCTCAGCCAGGATTTTATCTCTGCTAAGCAGTCCATCAGCTGCTGTAGTGAGTGTGACATTTGCTTTGAGAGGCAGATAGATCTGTACATCGTCGGCGTAGCAGTGGAAGGGAATGTTATGTTTTGTGAGATTGAACCTAGGGGCAGTATGTACAGTAGAAAAAGGATGGGGCCCAGAATCGAGCCTTGGGGAACCCCACAGGTAAGAGGGGCTTTGGCAGAGGAGAAGGCACCTAGCTGTACCGAGAAGCTACGGTCTGTCAGGTAGGACCTGAACCATGCAAGGGCAGAGCCTGTGATGCCAGCGGACTGTTCAAGCCGTGACAGCAGGATGCTATGGTCCACAGTGTCAAAGGCAGCTGTCAGGTCTAACAGCACCAAGACAGCTGGGCTACCTGAGTCGGCGGCTAGGAGCAGATCATTAAAAACTCTTAAAAGGGCTGTTTCAGTGCTGTGCATGGGTTTGAAGCCAGACTGAAACTTTTCATGGATTCCATGCGTGGTTAAAAAAGACTGCAGCTGGGCGTAGACTACTCGCTCCAGGGCTTTTGATAAAAAAGGTAGCTGGGAGATGGGCCTAAAATTTGCGAGAATGGAGGGGTCGAGATTTTTCTTTTTAAGGAGTGGCTTAACCACGGCATGTTTGAAGGCAGCTGGGACACATCCTGAGCTAAGAGAGGTGTTTAAAAGTAATAAAATACTTGCTCCAACTGAATCAAAAACATCTCTGAGAAGGCGAGAGGGAATGCTGTCTGAGGTGCAGTTTGTCGGCCGCAGGTGCTTGACTACATCCGAGAGAGAGAGAGGGATACAGGCTCAAAGTGGTCGAGGACAGCAGGGCACAGAAAAGGAGCAGGATCTGGGGTAGCACTAGTGTGGGCTAGCCTAAGAGCAGATACCTTTTCAATAAAAAATGTAAGAAACTTATCACAGAGAGTAGTCGATGGGACAATAGAAGAAACATCACAGGGATTAATGATAGAGTTGAGGACATTAAAAAGAACCTGAGGTTTATGGCTGTTTTTGGAGATTAACAGAGAAATGTGCTCTGTTTTGGCTGCTTTGACTGCCGTCTGGTAGTCAGAAAGGCAAGCACGAAGGATTTCTAGGGAGACATGGAGTTTATCCTTTTTCCATTTTCTCTCTGCACGCCTGCAAGCGCGTCTGAGAGCACGAGTACAGTCATTGAGCCACGGCTCTGATAGAACTTTGGTGCGTCTAAGCGTAAAAGGAGCAACAGAATCCAGTATTAGTGTGCATGTCGAGTCAAACATGGAGATAAGCTCATCAGCATTAAAAGCACAGTTCACATCTAATTTACAGATCGGAGAAGCATTAAAAACATCAGAGAACTGTGAGGCAGTCAAGGGGTTAATCGAACGCAGACGACGCGCCGGGGCACGTGATTCGACTCCTGCGGAAGGGATGGAGGTTGTAAACAGAACCGGTAAATGGTCTGAGATACGCGTTGCTGCACATATTTCATCCACAGATACAGACAGTCCAAACGATAATACTAAGTCCAAAGTGTGTCCTTTTTCGTGTGTTGGGCCAGCCACGGACTGAACGAGACCAAAGAATCAAGGAGATTTAAAAAGTCCCTAACCAGAGGTTTGGACTCGCAACACACATGGACATTGAAGTCTCCGGAGATCAAAACACGATCATATTTCACCATGATCCCGGACAGAAAGTCAGAAAAGTCATTTATGAAATCCTTATTACACTTTGGCGGACGATACACGACTGCGCAGAGTATAGGCGAGGCCGGGTTCAGTTCAAAAAGCTGCAACTCAAAGCTGGCATAGCTAGTTACAGGGTGAAGCAATCGGCATTGGAGGCTAGCTCTAAACACTGATGCTATGCCCCCACCATGGCCAGTGGCACGGGGGGAGCTGAAGAATGTACAGTCAGGAGGAAGAAGTTCAGAGAACGGTGTATACTCGCCAGCGTGGACCCAGGTCTCCGTCAGGAACATAAAATCCAGTTCACGAGAGGTGAAGAAGTCGTTTAGCAGGAACGTTTTGTTTGCTATCGACCTAGCATTTAGCAAAGCCATGCAAAGTTTTCGCTCCGGGCTTGCCGAAGGTGTAGTGCGTCTCAGCTGACGAAGATGTGCGTGTTGAACGCCGCGCGGGCCGGGAGCAGTCAGTCGGGCAGGAGGAGCTGCCAGCGGGCCCCTCAGAGTCCGGAGCTCCGGAAAAACGGGGCGAATCCACCGATCCCTCACATGGCGTGCAGCGGGAGGGCCATGACATCCGAGGCGTGGATAATTCACAGAAGAAGCCGTCAGGTATGCCTTAGATGGACCAGTGCACCACCACGCTTTCCCCGTCGTCGAAAGCGCTTTCGGCGAGGCAGGATGCAGGACCGGCGCAGGTAGGTGGGGATATCCGACAGTAGAGGGGGGGGGACGATTTATGGTTGCCAGATGTAGGTTTGGGCAGCAATATCAACTCCAGTGAGGGTCTGAGGTGGAGGAGAGCTTGGCGATCATAAACGAGCAGAGCAGAGACATTCTGACAAACATAAAACAAAAACAGGATAGCTAAAGGTAGAGAGCTGAGCGAGCGGCGAGCCGACACAGGCGCCATCTTGAATCACGTCACGTCTGTCACGTTGGCTGTCAATTGGCTCTAACATGTCCAAAAAAGGAAACTCTGAAAGCGGATGTATCTAGCGTGTGAACCTGTGAAATGGTGTTTGACTTTAACGGCTTCTTTAAAACGTCCTTAAAACAGGACACGACAAACACAGCAACAACACAAACACAAAGTGACTCCTGAGGCCTGTACTACGAAGCCGGTTCAACCTAACCTGGATATTAGAGATGGCAAATCCGGATCCTTTAACGGACTCAGGGTCTTCTGAGTCAGTCATTGAAGATCCGGATCATACGAGTCATTTGAGTCATATGAGTCAGCATCACCAAGACCGTAGAAATCCTATCGGTGAAACCGAAAAGTTGATGCATTTCACGAGCATATTATTATTCCATATATTTTGAATATATATATATACTTGTTTATATATATATAATATCTGCATGTATATTTTCTATTTCGACATGTATATTTTATATTTTATATTTTATTTTATTTTTCTTTCTATTCTTGTAGCCTTTTATGCTGCTGTAACAACAACAATTTCACAATTTGGGATCAATAAAGTACTATCTATCTATCTATCTATTAAACTGACGTTATATTAACCTCCGCTACACAGTGTATTTTGCTTTAATAAAAAATGTTGATCACAAAAAAAAGGGTTATTTTGCGATTTGGCAAATCTGAGTCTGCTGTTGACTCGTGCATGAGGACGAGTCTGCTGGATCTCTGGATCTGCTGCTATATACGGCTCCGAGTCCGCACGAGTCTGCTCTGCTGTGTGTTGCACAGTGAGTCAGGATTTGCGATTCTGAGTCTGCTGTTGACTCGTGCATGACGACGAGTCTGCTGGATCTCTGGATCTGCTGCTATATGGTTACGGCTCTGAGTCCGCACGAGTCTGCTCTGCTGTGTGTTGCAGCGAGTCCGGATTGCGAATCTGCGAGTCTGCTGTTGACTCGTGCATAATATAGCGCGGGAGCCGGGTGCTGGAGGAGGGGCTATGCTCGTGCACATGACGAGTATGGATCTCTGGATCTGCTATGCTATTACGGTTAGGAGCCGTCGGCTCCTCTGAGTCCCCACGAGTCTGCAGGAAGTTTCACTGATCCGCGTCCCCTGAGCCAAACGATAACTTCTGGCAGGCAGCTATCCTGTATACTTGCTAAAGGGTAGGCAGATGGACTGGGGTACGTTGTAATGTGATTTTACATGTTATAAAGAGAGTAGCGAGTGACGCAATTTATAGTTTTAATTTGTACGTCACACCAAGGCCCAATCCCAAACCACTCCCTCGACCCTACCCCTCCGTTACGGAGTGAACTCCGTCTGTAGCCACACTCGCAGCTGAATGAGGCTCCCTCCTGTCAGATGGAGGGAGTACATACAGCGGCAAGCTTTGGAACAAACTCCCCTCTCTCCGGCAGAAACAGGAAATGCCGTAACTGAATGTAACAACGGTTTCAAATCAGCATCTCTTAGACAAAAAATGTAAATTAATAACTCAAATAAACTCCAAACATCTTTCATTGTGTTACTTTTTCTGTAAAGCTCTTTTAGTTTTAAACCTGATGTTTATAAGCTTCTTAGTTTTTGCAACAGTCTGTAAATATACACAACTTTATAATAAAATGCACACATTTACCTTTTTCTAGACTAAACACAGGTATGATCCTAAGTTAAAAAAATATGAGGTTATCATGAGGTTGTTAACATCGCAATTTATCAGTGGATGTTTGCTGGAACTACTTGTAAACAGCGTGTTTCCTGACGGACACACACAGCGTGACTCCGGTCAGGTCGAGACCGGTCTCAAGTCAGCACCGCTGCAGACTCGCTGTTTGAGGGCTTGATAGCCCACTCCCCCTCCACACCGCTCCACTCGTTGGTTTGGAACAGCACTTAATGTGGCGGACCCTCCGCGCGAACGCGCAAACGGAGGGGTAGTGTGTAGGGGTAGGGTGTAGGGGGCGGTTTGGGATTGGGCCCAAGTGTGGGACTCAAGGACTCGGGTTAATGGAGAGGGGAGACTCGTCACGACCAGCTCATTTCTAGGATCCGGGTTAATGATCCGGATGAATCAGGACTCGCCCATCTCTACTGGATATGTTTGAGTTAGCCGGTTGGCCCAATCCAAAACATGCGCGCTCTGGCTAAGCTGTACTACGACGCTGGTTATCAAGTGGATCGCTCAAGCCAGCCGTGTCCTATCTAGTTAGGTGCGCGTTCACATGAAAGGGGTGGTATTTGGAGCATTCGACCAATCACAAACATGGACAAGCGTACTGACAGCGCAGTGTCATACTTCCTGAATGAAAAGTAATATTAGTCAAATATGAAGAAGTTAAACTTTAAACATCCATGACTTAAACACTTTATCCAGGATCAAAGCCACATAGCTGCACCTGCAAGGTGAATACAGCTGGTAAAAGAAAAAGTGTTTGAATGCGTACATTAACAGGTTTATGAAATCACTGCCCCGTCTAAGACACGATCTGACTTTAATTACATTTGACTCTAGTGTTTCGTCAACTTAATGTGTTGCTTAAAATAATACTTCTGCATACAGTATGTGACACTGTGAGTGTTGCACGGCCAGATACGGCTCAAGAAGCTGACTCAAATAAGGAAATATATGATACATTATGATGTGATATGATATGAATGATAATGGGACACATCGACGTCTGCACTCACAGTGCCGCGGACTGTACTTAATGTTACTCTGATCCGGTTACTTATGTTGTGGCAGATATTTAAAGGTCCCATGTCATGCTTTTCCGGTTATTACCCGTCCCCTTGTGTGTTATGAAGGTTTTTTATGCATGTAAACGGTGTGCAGAGTCAAAACCCTCAAAGTACACCCTGTAGCGAGTAAAACTCTAACACAGAAAATACCTCCCAAAACGCCTCGTTGGAGATACGTCACTGCCCATTTGATTCTTCCGGGTACCGCCTGATGTCATGCGGTACCCGGAACGAAATGGACCAATCCCGAAGAGCTATGGCCACACCAGCAGCGGCGTGTTCCTCCTCCAGAGGTTCGAAGAAACGGCATTTCACAGACGAAAGCTTCCAAAACATTGCCCAGTTTGAGGCCGGATATGCACAGCTTGTTTGGACCGTTTGGAGCAGGGGAAGATCTGGTATACAACCTGTAAGTTTGCATTGTTATTTGTGTATTTATCAAACAAGACTGTTTAAATGTGTAAACTGTGTTGGACTGCTAAGCCATTGACACAGTGCTAACTGTGCTAACTAAGTTGCTAGAGTTTCCATATATCAACTCTAATATCAGCAGATGGCCTTGCATACATGTATCTCATAGCAGGAGAATGTCTGCATTCACACACAAAATACCTATTGACAGTATACTCCGGGTGATTTGCCGTGCGGTCAGTCGCGAAACGTAATTACATTATAGCTGGCGTAGCGTGTATGCAACCGATCTAACACACGGAGCTAGAGCTAGTTTGGTCGGAAAAACATTTTTGTGATGCTACGTTGCTAGCGTTTAAATATATCAACTACAATGTCAGCAGATGGCCTTACATGTTTGTCATGGCAGGAGAATGTCTGCAGTCACACACACGGAATACTCATACAGGGTGATTTACCGTACATTGTGACAGTACATATACTGCATGTAGCTAACGAGGCTAGCTGTATGCTAGCGCAAAACAATGTATTCATGCAAGTTACATTGTATGGTAGCAGAATACCCGTATACGATTGCAATTATAAACACGTTATTGCTAGCCTAATATGAACCACTAGCTTTTGTTCATAGTAGTTTTATTACACTGCATTATAGTTGCCTTTCCTCCAAGCTAACGTTCATATCGTGTTAGCTACCAAGGTAAACAAAGCTAGGTTAGCATATTAGCAGGCAAGCTGTTCATTACACAACTACTACTAACGAATCTAAAACAACTAAGTTTCTCTAATATTTTGTGATTTGCATTTGATTTCGTCCAGCCAGATCCTGGCGGACAATCCATGACGGGGACGGGACTTCTACTACTACTGAGGCCTCGTGCTAAAAGGCACCGCACCGGCTGTGCGCAGGCAAGATGCGAGGAGGAATGGATGATATACCGTGTGTATATATGTATATTTATGTTCATTTTGTACATTTCTAAAAATAAAGTTTAATGGAAATACTTAGTAGGCCTATCCTTTCTTCCCTGAATTCATATATAGCAAACCATGATTTGATTTCTCATCAAACAGTAGTAGTTTATAAGGTAAAAATAACTTACTCTTTGTTATGACGGCTCGTAGGCCACAACGGAAAGGCAAGGAGACATACACGAGTTTACAAAACCACGGCACATTTATTGTGGTAAATGCAGAGATAGGTGGTCGAGGGAGAGGGTCGCTCAGTTCGTCCTTCTGCAGCCGCTTTGGAGAGAGACTCCGGGCCGCTGGTTAATAGCACCGGCTCGGAGGTGTCCGTGATCGCGCTGATTACCTCTTCAGCTCCACCCCACGTAAGACAAAGGCCCTGGGGCCGTCACACTCTTCTATAACAACAGTTAAATTATATGTATATAAAATATACGGCTGTACCGACGCCATGATAAGACTGATGTTCGCTGAGAGCAGCAAAAGCGTTAGACATGGGCGCAGCCTCTCTGGTGGTTGACTAATCAGAACAGAGTGGCCGAGCTGACCAATCGGAGCACACTAGGCTCACAGGGAGGGGGGGGCAAGAGCTCCAACGAGTCGTTTAGTGGAGAAAGTGAATACTGCTGAATACACATGCTTGACAGAGATGCTGTATGCGAAACCAATGTGAGTTTGGAAAATTGCACAGTATAAATCTATTTTAGTATACCTCAACAATGTAATTATGATCAGTGGAAATGGCCATGACATGGGCCCTTTAAGTAAGCTTTCTTAACGCTAATGTTATAATAGTCAGATTGCTCTGAAGATGGGAGGGGATATTCTATTAATTTTCACGTTCACACAGTCAGTTGATTTTGCCGGCCGTCTTTCTGCAACGGCAGTTTTTCTGTATTTCCTCTATCCTGTAATATGAATTGATAGCTTTAAACTCCGCACAAGGAGCTCTGATTGGTCAGCAGGCGGTGCTTTCACTGAGTTGATCGCTTAGCCTGCCACCTAACCTGCTCCGGAGCAGGTTTGCCGCTCAGCATAAGTTACCATGGAAATCTAGCCCGCTAAAAAGAGAACCAGCGTCGTAGGACCGGAAAGCCGAGATTTCCCTGAAGTTAGCCGGCTAAGAGAAAATCCAGCTTCGTAGTACAGGCCTCTGGTCAGGAGTTTGGGCTGGTTTGCTCCTCAACATTTCTTTGTTCAGACTAATTACACATTTTATCATTTCTACTTTACTACACTTTGGTTTGGATTAGGATTTACTCCTAACTTCACTAGAAGTTAACATTTGATCATACTGCCTTTGTAAACATTTCATCAAAAAACTTAATAAAAAGTAAAATGTGCAAATAAATAAATATAATAATACAAATAAAATAAATAAAATGTAATATCTGAGCCTCAAACGCTTCTTAAAATAAATGTTTTTTTGCTGTAAAAAACTAAATATGAGTAAAATATTCATCAGTATTATAATTTTTTTTTGAAAAACGTAGTCCGTTCAAGTCTTCTTTAATTTCCCAACATGTTCAGAGTGTAAGTGATCCAGATCCTTTGTTATATTTAGCACATTTGATGATTTCCACTCCCTTATGGAACGTCTGTCCTCAACAGGTTCCCAACAGCAGTCTGAGTCAGCTCTACCATGTAAAGTCACCTCAGAGAGAGCGGCTGTGATTGTTCTCAGCGTTCTCCTGGCAGCTTCTCTCATCACTCTCGGAGTAACCTGTGAGTTTCTTTTCAAACTCAATGAATTAAGAACAAGATTTAAATCTGATGGATGTTCAGAAGAACAGAACTGGTGGCTTCAGGTGATCTCTGCAAACATGTAACAGAACAGCTTGAAGTTAAATTCATCTTAACAGAGTCGTGGTAATTAACTGATGCTTTCATTTTCCCTTTCTCAATTTAAAATCAGTCAAATTAGTATGGAGAATTATCAATGTCATGTTTTCAATCTATTTGGCATTTCAATGTATACCTACCTCTCCATAACATTACTATATATTTTGGAATGATTCTCCTCTAATGAACAGACTCTTAAAACCTTTCTTTGTCTATTTCAACAATCAGCTCATCAAAACATCCAAACCATAGAACGTCTCCAAAAGATGATAGATGAGCGTGATGACGCTGAGATGAAAAACCTCACAGGTAAACTTCGTCCACATCCAGATCCCTTTCAAATGTTTTAACACTCATATTGTTCTGTTAAACATTCATCTTTGTGTCTCTTCTCGACTGAGTGAACCATGGAAGAGTTTTGATCTCTGTTCAGGTTCTGTTCAAAGTAAACCCATTTGTATATTCTTCCATAACAGAGAAATCTCTGAAGTAAACAGTCCATCTGACTCAAATCTTTGCTCTGATCTCTTTAAAGGGGGCTCATGTAAAAGATGCCCAGACGGCTGGGAGCCTCATGGAGGAAAATGCTATTATTTCTCCATCAATGAAGCAACCTGGACACGGAGCAGAGCTGAATGCAGACGTACAGGAGGAGATCTGGTTAAGATAGAGAGCACAGAGGAGCAGGGAGAACACACTGCTGCAGGCTCACCATTCACCACTTGGTTTCTGCATTAGTTCAGAGAAGTTATTCAACATATTTGGTTTTGCTGTCCAGGAATTCCTGGAGCAGAAAGTGAGAGGTGAAATGACTGAAGGTGAGGACAAGTTCTGGATCGGACTGACGGACTCAGAGACAGAGGGAACATGGCTGTGGACAGACGGATCACCACTGGACAGCGGGTTTGATTGTTGGAAACACATTTTTTTAAATTTCCAATATCAAAGTCATCAGTTTGATTAAATCACATCTTTCTCTTCCTCAAACCTCAGATTGACTTTTTGGTCCAAAGGAGAGCCAGACAACTTTAAAGGGATCGATACTATGGGAGGATTGTGCGAGGATGGGGGAGAGAGGTGGAGCGACAGGCCTGAAGTGTTGGTTTGATAATCCTGTGAAGACCCTCACAAAAGTATCTGTGAGAAACCAGAAGACCCTAACTCACTGAGAATCTGAAAGTAATAAATAATGGAGAAATGATTTCTGCAGATGAATCCATGATGATATCCATTGCTTGCATTTCACTAAACACATGTAATAATGAGCTCCACCTGCCCGAAGTCCAACAGTAAAATGACATGTATGCATTGGTCACAATAATCTAATGATATGACGTATAATATTATAACCATCGCAGCTTTTAGCTTTTTTACTTATTCATAATATTGCAGGAATGTTACTGGTGATAGTGTATTTGTACACGGTGTTATTATTACTTTAGTAGGTATTAGTTTACTTTCTGTCAATGAACATCTTGTTTCAGCCGTACTTCAATGAACTGCTGTGTTTCATTTCTAACTAAACATCATATTTCATATTCTCTTCACTTTTTTAATAAAAACGTGTATTTGTTAAGTAGCTACTAACTAAAGTTGTCCGATGCATGTAATGAAGTAAAAAGTAAAAAGTAAGTACTTGAGAAGTGATGTGTACTTTAGTAAAGTAAAGTATTTTAAAATCTTTTGCCTGAACTGTTTTATTTGAGCTACGACAGCTCGCTCATCTGTAAACATGTAATCCATGTATTGTCTTCTTTTGTCATTTCATTTGGAAGTAACTTTAAACATTTAAAAAGTGAATGTGTAAAACAAAAAACAACGGTAACATTTTTGATGTTTTCCATTTTGGATATGCATAACAACTAATTCAGATGAAGGTTAAACAAGAATTACTTTGATTGAAATGAATTAGTAAATTGAGTGGCAGCTTAAAAGCATCAACATTCAACTGACTCAAGGATGATGAAAACACAGACTGGACAAACAGTATGAATCATCAGTTTAACGTGCCTTTCTTTTTCTCTTTAAGACATCAGTAATGATAATATTTGAACATGGTTTAGACTTTAAGGGTTGAAGTAATGAGAAGAGAAGAGTGAGCAGAAGATCAGAGCACAGCAGCTCTGAGACATCGTCTCTATCAGCACATCAATGTGGGAGCCTAAAGCCCGTCACACGTTCCCCAAATTGACACCAGATGGACACACCAATATGGAATTGTGAATTTTGTACGAAGATGGCCCCGAACAGCCAGGCAACAGCCGAAGCAAGTACGATGCCTACAGAACGCCACCCGATGGCCCCGAACCACACACGAAGAAAACATTTACATTACATTTAAGACATACAACTGCATTGAAACACAAACAATGATGTTAAAGTATCATGATACTGTGCTGATATGTTCAGACTTTGTTCTTTACTTTCTCCGTCTTTATATGTAGAAGATATTACGTTTTCTCCGTCATGTTGTTTCTATAGCAACAACAACTTCCTGTCAACAGCATAAACTCGCCTTCAAAATAAAAGCATCTAAATAAAACAGGAAGTTAACCTAAATTACATTTAAGAAGTACAACTGCAACGAAAGTAACAAAACAATGTAATATCCTTTCCAGTTTCACAGAACACAAATTGGGTTATTTACATAATATGTTTACATGATTTTGTTGTGCAATAAAACAACCAGAGAAGCGATCTGCAAGGAAACATCGCACACCGTGGTCCCATCTCGATGTCATCGTACTATAATACGATGGCTACACGACGGCATTGCGAGGGCTTCACGTAGTCGTGTTGCCTTCCTAAGACAATCGGGCAGCTTCTTGTTTCCTTCGTATTGTCTTCGTGAGGCACAAAATGCCCGATGGCACCGATGATCACACGAAGTAAGACGAAGATGACACGATTTGACAAGATGCCCTCACGCTGGCCTTACGAAGGGCAAAATGGACCCACGAATTCAACACGAAAATAACCTTCGCAAAGTCCTTCGGCAATTTGTTGGCATGCCAAAGATGTTGCCACCGCTCACGAAGTTGCTGCCGGAGCCTGAGGAACTCCACCGGCGGTCATACGATGGCTTGAGACGCCCTCACGAACGGCCCGATGTTGTTACGATCAGAGCCGTGTGTCCATCTGGTGTCAATTTCGGGACAGTGAGACGGGGGCTTTCGTGAAACAACATCATGTCTCTGAACCATGATATCCTATCTAACAACAAACACTCTTTTAATTTCTTTAGACTAACTTCTGCAGCCTGTGCATACTAATGATGATCATCAACAAGTATACAACCAACTCTCTCAGGAGAACCTAAATCAAATCAACCTGAACAGACGACAAAACTCAGAAAATGTCACAGAATGATCAACAACAAAAACACTATCAAGTTAAATGAACCGCCTGCACTTCAGCCTTTCAATGAACAGGAACTTCACTGCGCATCCAACAAGCACATGCGAACAAACATCATTATTATTATAGATATGGTTTTTTTACAATAATATTGCACACGCAGAAGAGTAACCTTCTGTTGATGTTTCTCTCTGCACAGCAAGATATTAAAATGACAACAAACTCTTACTTCTTACTATTTGTAGCCCATACTAGAATTAGAATGTTACTTAAAGGGGACCTATCATGCAAAATGCACTTGTGTACGTCTTTTTCTACATGAATATGTGTCCCCGGTGTTCCAGGGAACTCACCAAGTGTCAGAAAACACAACCCTCTCTATTTTCCTCCATACCCAAATCTCTAAAAAAGGGCTGCAACGGATCTGATAAAAACTGATCCAGATTTGAACACTGTCCTGACGTCAGGACGGTGGCGCTACGGCTATTGGGCCAACTCCACCAATCAGGAGGAGACAGCCACGGCCATTGCCGTTCGAAAGCGCTGGAGAAAACAGAGCTAGAAATTGTCAAATTGAGCAAATGAGGCATGGCTAAAATGCATCATCTGTTTGGTATTTTGAAAAGAAAAAAGTATAAATATGCCTCATATAGGTATGGTCCTACACTATATTATTCAAATATAGCATGATAGGTCCACTTTAAACAATAAATCAGATACTGGCAGATTGAGCTTGACTTGACATCTCTACTCTTTACTGTATTAGCTACATGTAGTCTTTACTTCTGGTGATTCAGCTCCTGCTTCATTTATTAAACCTCTGCTCTGGACTGATATTACCTATGGTTATAAAATACACATTGAACTGTTAGACAAACAAACATGTACTTTAAACTAAACACTTCTTACGCTTCACTCAGTTTAAGAATTGAACACGTTATTTACTTTTGTATATCAAGTGTTTCAGTGGGGTATTGAGAGCTACCACGCAAGCTTCCCACCATAAAACCACTCATGTACTACTCTGATGATCGTTAAGAGAGAGTCAAAAAACAGGTGGTTAATGAACAACCTGTTATAATATGTTGGGAAAACAATGAATGTCCTCTTCCAACATGCGTCTCCTCGTAGCTCCGGCTCTGCAGCCCCCCCGCTCCGTAGAAAGGGTTTTGCTCCCATTCAAATAGAGACACTACACTGATATACACCTGAACATCAGCAGGAGAGGGGACTCTTTAAAGTAGAGACACTACATACTGATATACACCTGAACATCAGCAGGAGAGGACTCTTTAAAGTAGAGACACTACTACTGATATACACCTGAACATCAGCAGGAGAGAACACTTTAAAGTAGAGACACTACATACTAAATACACCCTGAACATCAGCAGGAGAGGACTCTTTAAAGTAGAGACACTACATACTGATATATACCTGAACATCAGCAGGAGAGGGACTCTTTAAAGTAGAGACACTACATCTGATATACACCTGCACATCAGCAGGAGAGGACTCTTTAAAGTAGAGACACTACATACTGATATACACCTGAACATCAGCAGGAGAGGACTCTTTAAAGTAGAGACACTACACACTGATATGCACCTGAACATCAGCAGGAGAGGACTCTTTAAAGTAGGGACACTACATACTGATATACACCTGAACATCAGCAGGAGAGGACTCTTTAAAGTAGAGACACTACACACTGATATGCACCTGAACATCAGCAGGAGAGGACTCTTTAAAGTAGGGACACTACATACTGATATACACCTGAACATCAGCAGGAGAGGACTCTTTAAAGTAGAGACACTACATACTGATATACACCTGAACATCAGCAGAGAGGACTCTTTAAAGTAGAGATACTACATACTGATATACACCTGAACATCAGCAGGAGAGGACTCTTTTAAAGTAGAGACACTACATACTGATATACACCTGAACATCAGCAGGAGAGGACTCTTTAAAGTAGAGACACTACATACTGATATACACCTGAACATCAGCAGTAGAGGACTCTTTAAAGTAGAGACACTAACTGATATACACCTGAACATCAGTAGGAGAGGACTCTTTAAAGTAGAGACATTACTTCTACACCGCAGTATTACATTTATTTGACAGCTTTAGTTACTTTGCATATTCAAATTATCAAATATAATCAACCAAAGTAAAGTTTTGAACGCAGGAGTTTTATTTGTAACAAAGTATTTCTGCACAGTAGTAAAATACTTTAGTATAGGATCTGAGTACTCCCTCAACTTCTGCTTGTACTTCATTTCGAGTATAGTAACACTTTGCAAACTGTAGCCTATTATTATATGTGTACTTTAACTTGAGGGAAACCTTTACCTGGAGTATTGCCTCTTTCCGTTCTGTTCACGTGGAGCTGTGAAGAACACGGACACGCCTTCTGGTATCTGGGCAGAAGAGACATTTCACAACTTTTGGAAAAGGTACACAAGAACGAGGAGGTCTTCAAAAATCTTTAGCGGAGGAATGAAGCAGAATGGATTTACCCGGAGTGAGAACAGTGTCGTGAAAAGTTAAAAAGCTCCGTTGACAAAACATTAAAGTGCACGACGCGCTGCAGAAAAGTGGCAGCTCCCCGATATTAGAGACAAGTATTTGTTCTGACGACCTCGACAATATCTGGAACACAAGACCCAGAGTGAGCCCCGTAGATGTGGTCAAGTCCTATGAAGCAGCTGTTAGGTGTGAATGACCAGAGAGAACATGCTCAGTGTGAAATGAGACTCCATAATGATGTGTTTAATGTGAGGTCACACTGACATCTAGTGGTGATTGCAGACATCAACACAAGGTCAACATTAAACTCCTCATAACTTTAAGCATTATTGAGATTATGATTAATTCACATGACTTTGGTAACATGATGCTTTTATTAAAGCTCTTTAAAAATGCATATAGTTAAAGCTGGTTTAAGATCACCCCATGTCTGTCCTCCTGAGTCCTACATACATTGATTGTTTTTAATGATTTTTTATTGACTTCTATCTTGTCCTTTTATTATTGATTTTGTGCACGTTTGTTATAATGTAAAGCCCTGAGACAATAGTGTTTTTTATATTGAATCTTATAAATAAACTTAGATTTGATTAAACACCTTTAGCGCTGTTGCTGAGCTGAGGTATGTCGGTGTTGGAAGGAAGCATCCAGAAAGCACCGGGAGAAGGACCGGGGATTTCATCTCTGTTCATCCGGGAGAGGGAGCAGGCAGAGCGGCCAGCAGACAGAGCAAAGACCCCTGGAAGTGCGCCAGACGCTGATGCAAATCGTGGCCAAACGGTGGGACTACATTTAACATTTCACACACAATAAACCCTGAAACTACACACTGCAGAGTTAGACCTGAGATTAATATGACTTAAAATCTCATGACTCACATCATGTACTTGAGTAAAAGTAGAAGGAATATAAATACAATGTTCTGTAAGAGCTCTTATTTTGAAGTGCTTCCTTTTGCTGTTAAGTTTCACTTTATCTTAAATTCACTTCGGGCTCATCGATCGTGTCGCACCTTCTTCTTCTTCTTCCTCTTCTCTTACAGGTTTGTAACTTTTGTGACTTTAGAGCTTTTAGAGACAACTCTGATTATCATCCACTGCTCAGAGAATAAGAACAAACTCTTTAGTTTAACTTTAGAGACTCAGAGACAGACTTTAACTCTCTTCCTGTTTTACCTCAAAACGCCTGTACACAAAAACTATTATTATTATCAATCATTACTCAGGGAATAACTCAGAGACCCTCTCTCTCTTTATTCCTGTCCAAGTACTGTAAGTGTGTTGTGTGTGTGTGTGTGTGTGTGTGTGTGTGGTGTGTGTGTGTGTGTGTGGTGTGGGTGTGTGTGTGTGGTGTGTGTGTGTGTGTGTGTGTGTGTGTGTGTGTGTGTGTGTGTGTGTGTGTGTGTGTGTGTGTGTGTGGTGTGTGTTAGGGGTTGTTCCTCGTCACATGACCAGCGAAGTATTTAAAGATAAACATTTCAAAAGGGGAAAAGGTAAAACATTGGAATATAAAGAGGAATACATTAAAATACAAATCATTTTTTAAATACTTAAATACTAAATGTGGAAATGTAAACATTAGTAATTAAAGAAAACAACACTAATGTTCCTCCCTCAGCCACCAGAGGGCCACATCCCACAGCCTCACTCACAGGTCATTCATAAAAACGTCACAAACCAAAGTAAAGAGATAATAGTTTTAGAGCATGAAATACAAATATATATTAATACAAAATAAAAATATTTGGAAATACAATAAAAGGTAAAAACATTTATATAATATATGTGGAAGTATAGATGAGTAAAAACTTATACAAAAATTAAATGATGAACATTTAAACATTTAAACATTAGAAAATTAAAGAAAAACAATATGTGAAAATACAAAGAGGAATAAATAAAAAGGAAAGTAATAAATAATAATACAATTAATAAATAGAGTCAACAGGAGTAGTGATAAAAAGAGTCACAATAAATGAAACAATTATAAAAAATTACATAAATTGAAGAATATACAATAATATAAATAATAAATAAAATGAAAATGATGCATAGATGAATAATAAGCAAACACATAACTATAAAAATATACAAATGAATAAATGGATTGATAAATAGGAATCAATAAAACATGTGAAGCCATGTCTTACAGATGCTTTGTTTTCATGCTT
>JAAOOA010000200.1:0-190000 GCA_012861695.1 Trematomus loennbergii
CCACAGATGACATTTTTTAATGGATTTTTTGTCAAAAGCACTTCAGTATTCATTGCTATCGGGATGTTAAGAGCATTCCATGGAATATAACAAAAAGTGTATCTCGAGCCGGTTTCTCAAACTTACCTACCCCACCTTTAACTGAGAACATATTGTGTGTATTTACACGTGTTGTTCCTGTGTGTTTCCAGCAGGGGGAGACACCTCATACGTGGTGATCAGAGATTACATTAAATAATATGATGATACACAGCATGTGTGTGTGTTGATCTGTGGCTAACAGGAGTAAACAAGTGTTTTACATTTTTATATTGTGATTTTTGTGAGAGTGGCTTCAGCTAAAATGTCATTCAAATATTCATATAAAATCAGCACAACAAGGCGTGTCCTACTCATGCTTTTTAAATAAAACTGCTGAATTTTCTAAACAATCTTCATTATTGTTTCACTAAAAAGGTTTGTCCTAGTTTTCCAGTGTAATTCTATCTGCTCAATTGGCCTCATTAAAATATGTATATAAAATATATGAAGCTCTTAATTTCAGTAATACAAAGGTGTGTGTGTGTGTGTGTGTGTGTGTGTGTGTGTGTGTGGTGTGTGGTGTGTGTGTGTGTGTGTGTGTGTGTGTGTGTGGTGGTGTGTGTGTGTGTGTGTGTGTGTGTGTGTGTGTGTGTGTGTGTGTGTGTGTGTGGTGTGGTGTTGTCTCTCCTCACTGCAGACACTGACTCTGACGCCAGCTTCATCAAGGTAAACACTGCTTTGGGTTCTTTTCTAATCATAACCATCAAACAGTCATGATGTGTATGTATACAAGTATAATGTATTAGTAATAATGTCAACGTTTGTCCTTAGGGGCTCCTCAGGAAAGAAAAGATACAGTGCAAGTTTAATAAGTTAACACACACTAGATACAAGCCAGACTAAAAGGTGTGTGTGTGTGTGTGTGTGTGTGTGTGTGTGTGTGTGTGTGTGTGTGTGTGTGTGTGTGTGTGTGTGTGTGTGTGTGTGTGTGTGTGTGTGTGTGTGTGTGTGTGTCTGCCTGCAGTGTTACTGGTTTATCTCTCAGACTGGAGAAGATGAGTGGTTTTAAAGATGAGGAAGAGGACACATCTTCAGTCTCCAGCTGTCTGTCTCTGAAGAGTGACCGGTCTAAAGAGTTGCTTCCTCCATACTTCAGTAATGAACCTGGACCCTCAGACACAAAGTAAGAGTTTCTGCTGTAACCTGACCTGAAGAGGATCCAGTTTTTATATCATCTAATATATTAAACTGTTCTTTAATAATATCATGTGTGCAGTATAGCACAGAACAAAGGCAGCAGAGTACAGCAAGCTAACATTATTTGAGGATATTTCAATATGCATTTATAGCATCATTGTATCAGTGGCATCAAAAGGTTTTAAATGGCAAAGATATTGATAAATACTCACTAAAAACTAAATATATCGTCCAATACATTATTTACTACTTGGGCATGTTTATGATATGTATTTTAAAGATGTTTATTAATGATAGTGATAACCTGGTGAGCTGGTTGTGTTTAGCATTAGCAGATATAACAGAGCTTTGTGTGATTACATGTAGAGTCAATGCAAAGACCCAGATCCGTGCCTGGAGAAGATGGCCGCATCGTCTTTGTGCTCCTCTCCAACTTTGCCCATTTTCGTATTTTGTACATATTTCTTTTACTTTTGCCGTTTTACTTTTAACATGGTTCGCAACATGCTAGCCGACCGCACCTACTCTGCCATACAATATAGCAGAGAGGAACTTCCAATTGCGAAACTTCGTGGACAAAATAACCCTCCGACAACAATGGAGATTCACCATGGCTACCTGTTGCTGTTCTACCTGAGAGACGCAAGAAGAAGACAAAGCGCGGATGCCGGGCCGGGTTGCTGGTCAGACTGAGAAACGAGAAATCGCCCCCTCTTCCGAGTATTCTTCTGGCTAATGTTCAATCCATTGAAAATAAGCTAGATGAACTCAGAAGCCGGATTGCTTTTCAACGGGACATTAAGAACTGTAACGTGTTAATTCTCACTGAGACTTGGCTCAACCCCGCTATCCCGGACTCCGCCATTGTCCCTGATGGATTCTCTATTTTTCAGGACCGGACTGCTAACTCGGGGAAAAGTAAGGGAGGCGGTGTGTGTGTAATGACTAACAACAACTGGTGCTCAGATGTGAAGATTATTTCATCGGACTGTTCCGCACAGCTAGAGCACCTCATGATCTCATGTCGGGCCTTCCATCTGCCGAGGGAATTCACATCTGTTGTGATAACAGCAGTGTATTTCCGCCGCAGCCACTCGCCGACAACAACACGGCACTCGATCAGCTGTTTGGGATTATTGATAAAACCGAGACTTCACGGCCAGATGCGGCGTTCGTTGTGGCCGGAGATTTCAACACCGCCAACATGAAGAAGGTTTTGCCAAAATATTACCAACACATCAACTTCCCGACGCGCGGGGGAAACATACTGGACCATGTTTATTCCCCTTTCCGGAATGGATATAAGGCTCTCCCTCGCCCTCCCTTCGGCAAATCAGACCATATCTCACTACTGTTGTTGCCTGCGTACAAGCAGAAACTTAAAAGGGACAGACCGATAACAAGGACAGTACAGCGATGGAGCGAGGAGTCAGATGAGGCACTGCAGGATTGCTTTGCATCCACGGATTGGAGTGTGTTTGAGGACAATAACATCAACACACACACGGACACTGTCATCTGCTACATTGGGAAATGCATCGATGACGTGGTACCGAAGGTTTCTGTACGGACATTCCCAAATCAAAAGCCCTGGTAAACGGTGAGGTGCGCGGCAAACTGAAAGCGCGCACTCTCGCGCACACAGCGGGAGATTTGGAGGAGTACAGGAAGTCTAGGTATGATCTCCGGAGAGCAATTAAAAATGCAAAGAGACAGTACAAAGACAAGGTGGAATCTGACTTCAAAGGCTGTAACACTAGGAATATGTGGGCGGGACTAAGGACAATGACTGACTACAAAGGAGCAGCGGGGGGTGCTGCGGGAGTGTCTGCGTGCGCATCTCTCCCAGATGAGCTAAACAGTTTTTTTGCACGCTTTGAGAGCAGCCAGGCTGTGGAGGTACAGAGGGACCAGGAGCTACACTGCCCTTTTGTTTTAAATAGGGCAGATGTGTGTAAATCCTTTAAAAGGGTTAACCCACACAAGGCTCCTGGACCTGATGGCATCCCTGGCCGTGTTCTCAGGGTGTGTGCAGTTCAGCTGGCAGAGGTGTTCACAGACATCTTCAACAGGTCCCTGCTGCAGTCTGTAGTCCCCACATGTTTTAAACACTCCACCATCATTCCTGTCCCCAAAAAGACAATCATCACCTGCCCCAACGACTACCGCCCAGTAGCACTCACCTCCATCATAATGAAGTGCTTTGAGCGGTTAGTCAAATATTCATCACCTCCTCCCTCCCTGAATCTCTGGACCCCCTGCAGTTTGCCTACAGAGCAAACAGGTCCACAGACGACGCCATAGCCCTCACCCTCCACACTGCCCTCTCACACCTGGACCCGAAGAACAGGAACACATATGTGAGAATGCTGTTCATTGACTACAGTTCAGCATTCAATACCATTGTGCCCTCCAAGCTGGCCATCAAGCTCAGAGACCTCGGGCTCAACAGCGCCCTCTGTGACTGGATCCTGAACTTCCTGACGGGCAGACCCCAGGCAGTGCGGGTGGGAAATATCACATCCTCCACCCTGATTCTCAACACCGGTGCCCCTCAAGGCTGCGTGCTCAGCCCTCTCCTCTACTCCCTGTTCACCCACGACTGCGTGGCCACACACAGCTCCAACACCATCGTGAAGTTTGCTGATGACACGACCGTCATCGGCCAGATCACAGACGATGACGAGACGGCGTACAGAGAGGAGGTCGAAAACCTGACATCTTGGTGCCAGGATAACAACCTCCATCTCAACATCAGCAAAACAAAGGAGCTGATTGTGGATTACAGGAAGCAGCAGGGAGAGGGACACGCCCCCATCGCCATCAATGGGACTACGGTGGAGAGAGTCAAAAGCTTCAGGTTCCTTGGGGTCCACATCACTGAGGACCTGACATGGTCTCTTCACACCACCACCATCACCAAGAAAGCTCGACAGCGGCTCTTCTTCCTCCGCAGGTTGAGGAGGTTCAAAATGGATTCCAGGATACTCTGCAACTTCTACAGGTGCACGATAGAGAGTATCCTCACTGGCAGCATGACGGCCTGGTACGGCAGCTGCACCGACCTCGATCGTAAGGCTTTACAGAGGGTGGTGAAAACTGCACAGCACATCACCAGGACGGAGCTGCCATCCATGGAGGACCTTTACTCCCAGCGGCTCAGGAAGAAATCACTACGGATTATCAAAGACCCCCATCACCCCAGCCACAAACTGTTCTTTCTGTTGCCGTCTGGCAGACGTTACCGCAGCATCCTGGCAAGGACAAGAAGATTCGGAGACAGTTTCTTCCCGCGGGCAGTGAGACTGTTAAAAAATTGAACTGTTGAAACAACATCAAACATTCATCTGCTACTCAGTAGTATGTATCTAATACCTAATATATATATATATCATTCCAATAACTTGTATATAGACTCGTACTGCACTATTCCACATCATAACTTTATTTCATTTTATAACTATTATTATTTTTGTATTGCTCATGCTCTTATTGTTATTATGTTATGTATGTTGCATTGAGGAGAAGCCTGTGACATAAGATTTTCAACTGCATAATTACTCTGTAGCTATGTCAGATTGACAATAAAGAACCTTGAACCTTGAACCTTGAGGTGAAATTCATGTCACCTGCGTATTCGTGCAGCGTGACACATTTCATCTTGAGAGTGACGTTTGTGACGCTCTGCCCATTGGTGAGAATCAGCTCCACTAATGTGACGTGCTGTAAAGGATGTGTTCATCTCCACAGAGGGAAGAGGAAGAGTGGTG
Source organism: Trematomus loennbergii (assembly GCA_012861695.1). NCBI lineage: Eukaryota > Metazoa > Chordata > Actinopteri > Perciformes > Nototheniidae > Trematomus > Trematomus loennbergii. The sequence continues at coordinate 4,989 of JAAOOA010000200.1, forward strand.
TTCCTGTGGAGGAGCAGTTGTCCAGCTGTGCTCTGTGTCAGGACGTCCTGAAGGATCCAGTCTCTACCAGCTATGGACACTGGTTCTTCAGACGGTGGATCACCTCATACTGGGAGCAGAGACCTCCATCAGGAGACCCCTCCTGTCCCCAGTGTGGAGAAAGATCCAGAACCAGAGCTGGACTGCTGACAGCCAGTCAGACCAGCTCTGTACGAGGTAAGAGGCCGAACACACGCAGCGTCTTATTCCTCTTCCTGGTTCATTTGTTTTTGAACAGGTATACTGTTGTAGAGCATAGACAGTAAGCTGTTTAAAACATTTCAACTCAGTCTGTTTGTTGTTGTTTTATTGTTATAATTAGATTCTCAGAGCATTTCCCTCATTCTCTCACGTTTCCTTCTCTTCCAGCAGATAGTGGTCTGCAGGAGGTTTTAGATGAACATAGGCTCAGTCTGAGGAGGAGATGTGAACGTGTGACTGAAGGAACTGATCAAAGTGAAACCCTCCTCAACAGGATCTTCACTGAGCTCTACATCACACAAGGCCAGAGTGAAGAGGTTAATACCCAACATGAGGTGAGGCAGCTGGAGACAGCTTCCAAGAAGAAGCCCCTCCATGACACTCCAATCAAGTGCAAGGACATCTTTAAAGCCTTACCTGACCAACAGACTCTCATCAGAGCGGTCCTGACCAACGGAGTCGCTGGAGTTGGAAAAACCTTCTCAGTGCAGAAGTTCACTCTGGACTGGGCCGAGGGTTTGGAAAACCAAGATGTCAGTCTGGTGATCCCGCTCTCCTTCAGGGAGCTGAACCTGATCAAAGGTGAGCAGTACAGTCTTCTCAGGCTGCTCCATGATTTCCATCCAACCTTACAGAAGGTCACAGCAGAGCAGCTGGCTGTCTGCAAAGTGCTGCTCATCTTTGACGGCCTGGATGAAAGCAGACTTTCTCTGGACTTCAGAAACAATGAGGTTGTGTCTGATGTCTCACAGCAGTCCTCAGTCAACGTGCTGCTGACAAACCTCATCAGGGGGAAGCTGCTTCCCTCAGCTCTCGTCTGGATAACTTCCAGACCTGCAGCGGCCAATCAGATCCCTCCTGAGTGTGTGGACAGGGTAACAGAAGTACGAGGCTTCACTGACGCCCAGAAGGAGGAGTACTTCAGGAGGAGATGGAGTGATGAAGACCTGTCCAGCAGAATCATCTCTCACATCAAGAGCTCCAGGAGCCTCCACATCATGTGTCTGATCCCAGTCTTCTGCTGGATCACTGCTGCAGTTCTGGACCACATGTTGACTACAGACCAGAGAGGAGAGCTGCCCCAGACCCTCACTGACATGTACTCACACTTCCTGCTGGTCCAGACCAAGAGGAAGAAGCAGAAGTATGAAGAGGGACATGAGACGAGTCCACAGCAGCTGACGGAGGCTGACAGGGAGCTTCTTCTGAAGCTGGGGAGGCTGGCGTTTGAACATCTGGAGAAAGGAGACATCATGTTCTACCAAGAAGACCTGAAGCGCTGTGGTCTTGATTTCACCGAGGCCTTGGTGCACTCAGGAGTTTGTACACAGATCTTCAAAAGAGAGAGTGTTATCTTCGAGAAAACAGTCTACTGCTTTGTTCATCTGAGCATTCAGGAGTTTCTGGCTGCAGTCTACATGTTGCACTGTTACACCAACAGGAACACAGCGGTACTGAAGAACTTCCTGAAGAGAGACTGGGAAGAATACAATGATATGAGTGATCAGGATTACCAATCCCTGAAGGACTTCCGGAAGAGAGACTATAACAACAGCAGTGATCAGGATTACCCATCCCTGCCTGTCTTCCTGAAGGGAGCCATGGAGATATCCCTCAGAAGTAGAAATGGCCACCTGGACCTGTTTGTCCGCTTTCTCCACGGCCTCTCTCTGGAGTCCAACCAGAGACTGTTAGGAGGCCTGCTGGGTCGCACAGACAACAGACCAGAAACCATCCAGAGAGCCATCAACAACCTGAAGGAGATGAGACATATTGATATCACTCCTGACAGGAATATCAACATCTTCCACTGTCTGACAGAGATGAAGGACCTCTCAGTACATCAGGAGATCACAGAGTTCCTGAAGTCAGAGAACAGATCAGAGAAGGAACTCTCTGTGATCCACTGCTCTGCTCTGGCCTATATGCTGCAGATGTCAGAGGAGGTTCTGGATGAGTTGGACCTGATGAAGTACAACACATCATCAGGTGACGGACGACATAGACTGATTCCAGCTGTGAGGAACTGCAGGAAGGCCAAGTAAGTCCAGATGTGATTAACTTGATAAACTAATGTGGATCAGGAGAGTTTAATTATTCAAATAAACACTATAACATTTCTACTGTTTAAATACTGAGAGCAAAATAAAACCAACACTGTTCTTCTATTTATTTATAATAATAGTTAAACTGAAGCGTTCCTCTCTTCATATTGAGTGATGGAGGCGACATGTCAAACACATGAAGGACTTTAGAGGTTTCTCAGCATGTGATCACACCACACAGCAGGACTTACAGTTATCAGAGAAACATGTTATTATTACTTTCTAGTAGTTTCTTTATCATTAAACACGTTTTTATCACAATGTGTTAGAGTTTAAAATCAGATCTATATAATTTCCCACCAATAACAGAGTTATGTCTTAATGCTGATATACTGGGAACATCTGATGGTATCAAGTTGAACATATTGAAACTTTATTGGTTTGTTAATTGTGTTTGTGTGCACAATAAATGTTCAGATGCACAGAGAAGCCAAAACTTCCTTCATCCATCATTCACATCCACATATTAACTAACATTTAAATATGTACATCTCTAATATTGTCAAGTGATTCATTTAATTTCTGTTTCTTTTGGTAACAGTCAGTGACAGCAGGAGCACAGACATGTGATCAGATCACACTGACAACTCATTACACTCTATTATCATATATTATTATATATTATATTAAATGGACTAACAGCAAATGTCTATCAGAACATGTCAAATCTTTTTTCATCAAATGCTTGATGTTAATATAATGTTTCCTCTTTTTTAACACATGTTGTAATATATGTTATATTATAGACTTACTGTCTGTGCATTCAATGAGAGTCACTGTGAAGTCGTGGCCTCAGCTCTGAAGTCTGACCCCTCTCATCTGAGAGATCTGGACCTGAGTCACAACCCTCTGTATGATTCAGGAGTGGAGCTGCTGAGTTCTGGACTAAAGAGTCCAAACTGCAGACTGGAGGCTCTCAGGTCAGTTCACTGACTGCAGTTCATATTGATCTGTTTGTGTTTATCATTTTCTGAATTTGAACAAATACAATGTTATTTTAATATTTTCCATGTTTGCTAATGACTGAATATTGATCAGAGTAACAGAGAGAAGGTGAATGTGTGAGGGAGAGAGTTTGAGCTTCCACAGACTCACTCTGTGCTCCATGAGTCAGTGGAGATGCTGTCAGTACTGATGAGCTGTGAGGGAGATGAAGGAGTTGTTAAACATCTGATCAAAGTTAAAGTTCCAGATTATCAGTGGATTGTTTCTGCATCATCTCTGACATTAAAACCCTGTTTAACTCTGAACAGATTATTAAACCTGGAGTTATTTCAAACAGGAACATTGTTTTCTAAAGTTACATCATGTTTTCTTTATTCAGACTGGAGGGCTGCAGTTTGATCAGTTTGATCAGCTGGGCTGCTCTGATCTCAGCTCTGAAGTCCAACATCCATCTGAGAGATCTGGACCTGAGTAACAACTATCTGGAGGATTCAGGAGAGGAGCTGCTGAGAGATCTTCTGGAGAGTCCAGACTGCAGACTGGAGACTCTCAGGTCAGTTCACTGACTCTGTTACTGCTGGAGATCTCACATGTTCACTTTGGAATTGAATCTCATTTATATTCATTAATAACTTACAGCCAAAAAGTTGTAAATGTCCTTATATTCATATTTCATTTTTAAGAGTAAGAAGAAAGAACTGCAGACATACATGTTGAGTGTTTCTTAAAGTAACTATAATAGATGTTAGTTGTAAAAAGTAAATCTATGTATTTAATATTTAGTAAACGATAACGTCTGAATAAAGGTCATCTGAAGTCATTTTAGTTTGACATTGTGATGGGAATTTATTGATCAAATGTGGAAAGAGAATCAAAGCATTCAGCTCTTTGTGGTATTTTATTTCTTGAAGAAAGTTAAGTCAGTCACACAGAGAGCATACAGTCTGCAGAGAGGAAGAGGAAGAGTAGAGTTTGGGTTGCATATTTAAACACAGAGAGAGGAGAAAGGGAGGGGGGAAGCTTGGTGATGATGAAGGAGCATTCTGGGAGTTAGGGAGTTAGGGAGGCCGTATCAGGAAGTCCTCAGTTCACCAGAGGTGAAGGTCATACTGTTGGTGCACATAGAGAGTCACTAACAACACTGCAACACATCTTCTTCATAAGGACTTTCCCCAAGCTTAGCTAAGAAGAGTGAGAAGTAGTAAATATAGATAAACATTAGCAAATAAGAATCACACAATGATATTATTAAAGTAAGTAAGTGAGTATAATTGTTGTTGTTGTTGAGTAACATCTGATTGGATTATAAACAGATTGTTATCCTCATCATGTTTTCTTTATTCAGTCTGGAGCGCTGCAGGATGTCAGAGATCAGCTGTTCTGCTCTGATCTCAGCTCTGAAGTCCAACATCCATCTGAGAGATCTGGACCTGAGAGGCAACGCTCTGCAGGATTCAGATGAGGAGCTGCTGAGAGATCTTCTGGAGAGTCCAGACTGCAGACTGGAGACCCTCAGGTCAGTAAGGGGTCTCTGCTGGTTCAGCAGTATTGTATGAAACACAGGGAGGTGTTTCTCTCACTGGGGAATCACAACAGATCAGTGATGTTACCCACTGACTGCAGGCTCTTTCATTCTTCCATCAACTATAGAAGGCCAGCTGAAAATGCAAAGCCACATTTAGTAAGTAATCAACTTTCCACCAGACATATGGGATTTGACAGAAGAGTGGAAAAGGTAGTCTGTTTTTGATGGGATGTTTTTAGCTCCTTGACTAATGACTGTTACTTCCTGTAATGCAGCTGAGAGCTGTGGCAGTCAGTCGTAGTGTTTGCAGAGAAGATATGATGGGATGTAAAGCATGAGATCAGTCAGGACTCTGAAGCTGACTCAAAGAACAAACACTTATTTTAAACTGGATCCATAACTGTTGGATTGTGTTCATCCCTACAGGATCAGAGATGATGAGACGATCAGAGCCAAGATCCAGAAGAACTGTGAGTACTGAATATCCTCCATTCATCCTGATATGCGGCAGGAAGCGCTCCTTCTCTCCAAGAACTCCTGGACCCTGCAAGCTGGTCCAGAACCAGAGTCCCAGTGAGGAGTCCAGCCAGTCCACCTCTCAGAGTTAAACTAAACTACAACATTATTAAAGATCATGTTTAAAGTTAAAAAATGATGCTTTCAGACTGAATCCAGAAGTTTCTCAAGCTGCAGTTAAAGCAGGTCATTTGAGAAATATATAAAACAATTATAAAACTGTAATAAGAATTACTCTGAATACTTTCTTTGGACATTTTATTTAAACGACATTTTAAACAAATATTTCAAATGTTTCTGACTTTCTATCCGAGTGCTTTTCTCATGAATTAACGACTTGATTTCATTTCCATCTTTATTTCGAACAGATTAAAAAAACAAATAAAAAATAACAAATGTGAAAACAGAATACCGTATTGTTAGAATACAGTATTTATCAATATCATATTAATAATAATAATAAATCATATGTGTCCGAAAGGGAGCGGGAGGAAGCAAATGCTTATTAATTCCCACCCCTTACTTACCGCTGATCAATGATTATCCTTTAAATCATTTCTGCAAGTTATTCCTACTTACATATTTACATTTATACATACATTTACAATCATTTCTCATCTTCAATCATCTTAAATCATTCTCATAGTTTTCCAAGAAAGTGTTTCTGTACATCCTTTTAAAGTGAATTATATTTGTGCTTTGTTTGAACTCCTGCTCCAAACCGTTCCATCAAATCACCCCACAGATTGTTCTACTCATACTTCTCACAGTTGTTCTGACCTTGAGTTGTTTCAAATGTAGATTTCCTCTCAAATTATACCCGCCCTCTCTGTCTATGAACAATGTTTGTAATTTCCTAGGAAGTAGATTATGTCTTGCTCTGTACATGATTTGTGCCGTTTTAAATGTAACCAGATCAGTAAACTTCAGTGTGTGTGACTTCAAGAATAATGAATGAGTGTGTTCAAGATATCCAACATTATTGATTATTCTTATAGCCCTTTTTTGTAATGTGCATAACGGCTGTAGGTTGGTTTTGTAAGTGTTTCCCCAAATCTCCACACAGTAACTCAGACATGGCAATATGAGTGTATTATACAGAGCATAATGAGTTGTAGTCCAGAATGTGTCTTGCTTTCCTCAATATTGCGATAGTCTTAGCCAGTTTTGCTTTTACATGATTGATATGAGGTTTCCAGCTGATCTTGTGGTCTCAAACCACACCAAGGAACTTCATTTCATATACTCTTTCTATGTTTATGTTATCTAGTATTAATTGCAGCTGAGGATTTGTTTTATGTTTTCCAAATAGCATAATATTTGTTTTGCTTAAATTTAATGTTAATTTGTTCTTAAATCTTTTTTTTTTGTATTTCATAAACAGGATATTTGATTTTTTTATAATACATTTTATTTTCTCAGCTCTGTGATAAAAAAAACACATTTTAAAATAAATATCCCACTTCTTTTACTTATATCCTGATTGCTGAGTCAGCAGTAAAGCAGCCAGGCGTTAACGGACAGGTGGCATGTGTATCTGTTCATTGGCTCATATGTGTAGCATGTTTAATGGCAGTGTGTTGAAAATGGCTGACAGGTGAATATGTCAGATCTCTGTGTGTTACTCAGAGAACCGTGTGCAGTGTTTTAGAAAGTGCAGAGTTGAATTGCAGATTGTTCAGAGCTGAAAATGTGTTTAGAGTTCTGTTTGATTTGATCCAGCCAGTTCTGCCACAGCAAAGCATAAGGGCTCAGAGCTTGGACCTATTGTGTTCACATTATATACGCTTCCTTTAGGCAATAAGGAATCACTCGGGACATTTTCATTGTTATGCGGATGATACTCAATTATACACAATGTAGACAAAAGTATTGGACCACCTACACATTAGAGAGATACCGCAGGTCCTTCCTTCCTGCAGCGGTCAGACTATATAACCACCACGACCCCTAGTAGACCCCCCACACAACAACACAGACTACTGTATAACACCCCTTGCTGTTAAATACCAACTATGTGCAATATACAATATACATATATATATATATATATAATATGTGCAATATCATATATATGCCGTTAAAGCTGTGTATTTTGTAAAACGTGAACTTTTAAAAAATTATTATTTCTTTTTTTTAAATCTTTAATACTTTGTTGTATGCATGCTTTAGGTAACATGAAGCTGTCTCTGGCTCTTTCTGCTGTAACAATGTACATGTATCCTCTGTGGGACTAATAAAGGGATTCTGATTCTGATTCTGATTCTGATTCTGATTACACCTGCAGGAGCTTTCAGGACATCCCATTCCAAACTCTTAGGCATTCATTTGACTTGGTCCCCCTTTGCAGCTATAACAGCTTCCACTCTTCTGGGAAGGCTTTCTACAGACCTTGGAGTGTGTCTGTGGGAAGCCCTTTCATCCAGAAGAGCATTAGTGAGGCCACACACTGATGTTGGACGAGAGGCTGGCTCTCTGATCTTTTACAAATATTTTAAACATAGTATATGCAGTATACAAAGTCATTAAAACTAGCTGCACCTTTACCAGCTTTGATAACACTTTAATGATCAATCATTATAAAACATATCATATATTATTCTGAAATGGACCAATCTGCACAATGAATACTTTTACTTGTGGTACTTTAACTATATTTTGATGCTAATACTTTTACTTTTACTTGTAACCGAGTATTCCTACACTCTGGTACTTCTACTTTTACTCAAGTACAAGATCTGTGTACTTCTACTTTACTCAAGTACAAGATCTGTGTACTTCTACTTTACTCAAGTACAAGATCTGTGTACTTCTACTTTACTCAAGTACAAGATCTGAGTATTTCTACTTTTACTCAAGTCAATATCTGTGTACTTCTACTTTTACTCAAGTACAAGTTCTGAGTACATCTACTTTTACTACAAGATCTGAGTACTTCTTCTCCCTCTGATAGTAGAAAATGAATGAATACTCAGCTTTGTGTTGTACCACCATAACCGCAAGATGGCGGTAGTGACCACCGACTGTAAAATAACACCACAAATGAATTCCTTATTCTACAAGACCTTATTCTACAAGTACTAAGCCATTAGTTAAGAGTTTGTCCTCAATAACCCTCTAATTAGTGCTTATTTATTGTAAGTAAGGACGTTGTTGTATGGTCTAATATGGTCTATCTTATGTACAGCACTTTGGCCCGACCAAAATCGCTTTTAAATGTGCTTTATAAATAAACTTTGATTGATTTGATTTGATGTAACAAGACATGAAACTACAAGTGTTAATTGTGTCAAAAATAACTCAAAATGACGTTTTTCTAACTCAGAATAAGTTCCCTATTTTAAAGTGAAGTCTTGTTCATAACCAATAAGCTAGTAGTTTGACTCTAATATGTAAATGAACAACTAGTTGATGGTGAATATGTGTACCTTAATCTAAAGTGTTACCTGAACTTTTTAAGAAAAATGAAGAGAAATTACACATAAAAGAGTTCTAATAACAAGTTTCTATCGTATTTTAAGATATGTGTACACAACTCCTGTGAAGTCAAACTGCATGGTCCTTTTATCATATAGAGTGATGATAATAACATTTCATATTTAATAATATTTGTGGTTGATGTATAGTGTGGTTTTATAGGAAAATCCCTCTGAATGATCAAAGTGGCAGTGCATTGAGTCACATTGACTTTAGTCGCATAATTGTCACTTTACGCTGATATTTGAATAACCACCATGGATGTTTTGAAGAATTCTCATTTATTTTATATTCCCGTGGTAGTTGTGCTACATGGCAGCTTGTAAAACCTATAGGATGCTGTAGACTGAAAAACCCTTTATTAATCAGAATTCGTCGTCTAATTAACACCAAAAATGAATTTTCCATCCATGACTCTGCAGCCATGTTTGGGGACAATCACCATTTTATATTTCTTATTGAAAATCACAAAAATCTGCATTAATTTCCTCTCGTTCGGCTTTCATATTTTTATTGAGCAGCAAAAATAAATGTGCCACACCGTCGGGGGTCCAGAGGGAATGATTTCTGACAGAAACTTGACTATTGCCCACGAAGCCACAACTGTAAACTAATCAGTTTTTATAATGTTACTTTCATACTGTATATGTGTGTGTATATGTGTGTGTGTGTGTGTGTGTGTGTGTGTGTGTGTTGTGTGTGTGTGTGTGTGTGTGTGTGTTTTGTGTTCACACTTTAATGTGCTTTAATACTCTGAGAGTGTGTGGTGTTTCCTCCCATTTCTCTGTTTTTAGAAGCTTAAAGCCGACGGGAGCGAACGCGCTACGACGGCCCAAAACATTTCCATCAGGAGGAACGCTCTGCAGTTTCAGAAACGATGCAAATATAAAAACACAAATGTGCCAAAACATATGCAAAGAAATGAAGAAACATGATCACCAACTTGAGCAGTGTTTACTAAAAGCTGCATAAAGGAAACGCTGCAAAAAAGCTCAAAACACAACGGAAACCAGGGGACACTAAAGAGTGACGCACACAGCTGGGAGACCAGGGGACACTAAAGAGTGACACACACAGCTGGGAGACCAGGGGACACTAAAGAGTGACGCACACAGCTGGGAGACCAGGGGAGACTAAAGAGTGACGCACACAGCTGGGAGACCAGGGGACACTAAAGAGGTCTCCAGCTGTGTGCGTCACCTTTTAGTGTCCCCTGGTCTATCAAAACCGTATTAATTGGCCTAAAATGAACTTAAAACTGTCTCATGTTGCCTATAATCGTTAACAACCATTTATATACTTTGACAGCCTAAAATCAGTCAAATGACTGAATCACACATTGTAAGGACCTGTTCAGCCTATGAGAGGTGATGTTCTCTAATATGTTTAATCTGAATGAGTGTTTGCATGCGCAGTGTGTGAAATTATTTGGTGTTTTTTTCTGTATCTTTGCCAATTCTTCACAAATTCTTTGCACTTTAGTGAAAGCAGGGAAAGCAACAAAGGGAAATGAATGGTTTGAATACAGGTTTCATTTATGTGTGGGAGAATTTGATTTCTGCATTTTCATGTAGCTATGGTGGACAAATGCAATCATCAACTAACTCTCATAAGATAATGTAATTTAAAATAATAATATCATTCAGTGAACTATAAGGTGCATTTTATGATCTACATCTATTTTCCTTTTGAATCATTTTAAACAAGTCTCTCTATATTACAGTGGACATACAGTGAAATACAAAATAATGATATTGCAAAGGTTACGCTTTAAAGGTCCCCTATTATGCTCTTTCAACATATATTACAGGTCTCAGATATATACAGAACCTGTCTTGATTGGCTGAAACACCAAACAGATCATTGCAGCATCCCATAATCCCCTCTGTTTCAGCCCTGTTTCCAAAGTGCTGATTCTCTGTCTGTTACTTTAGATGAAAATAGGAGCCCCTCCCCATGCCCCTCTGAGAGAGATTGGTTACAAAGAACACAATGGTGCTCTAGGAGGAGATTCAGGTGATAAGGGGGGGGGGGGTTACCTTGGTTGGTGATTGGCTAATGGTTACACGAGACAAAACATCGTTAGGATCTCTTACACAGAGGGGACACATGTTGATGTAGAAGAAGAGACATGAAGAAGTGGATTTTGCATAATGGGGACCTTTTAAAATGGTTTCTGTTTTGTCCAATAAGAAAGAACAACATGTTATATTGTAAGCTAAGAGAAAATAAGTTATAATAATAAGATATGTTAGCAGTCATTTCATTCTGCAAAGCACATTAAAGTTCAGACAGAAGGGAAAACAGAAGTTTGATGGTTTTGTTTTGTAATTATCTGTCAGGTGAATTAAATAAACCCTGTTTTTATTAATCATTTCTTATTGTTGTGTATTTATTTATTTGTAACCTTTACGTTGGATTACATCAAGATGCACCTTCATTAGATCCACGAGGAGGAAATCCAGTTATTGCAACCGGACGGGAAAAAAGCAGGTAAAGTAAAATAAAATAAGATCAATATAGAATAAAAATCCAAATGATGGAAGAGTATTTAGACAAGTTTACGTAAATATTGTAAATTATGATATATTGTGGGGTATAAGACATAGTTGAGACTTGGTTGTGTTATAATATAGTAGTATATATATAAATATATATTATAGAGAGGTGGGAAGTAAAGTACATTTACTCAATACTGTGCCATCATTATCATTACAGATCGCCTACAGCAGGGTAAGGCTACATAAAGGGTTACACTAGCAATGCTAATTAATGCTAACTGCTAGCTAGCTGGTGAATCTGATAACATTTAAATATTGTCCTCTTGCTGGAGCTTGACTCACTTTTTATTTGGATCATCCAGAATTGGAGGACATTTAGACATCAAAACATTGATTAAATTAAGCCTTTTTTTGTTTTCTTTGTATTCAGTATATTTGAGAAATATGAAGCCTTCAAAAAATGGATCAGTCCAGCTCAGACATCAATGGTTCTCTTTGTATCTGATGTTTCATTTGTTGCTTTTAACAGCGCTCAATGGTGGGTTGAAATGATTAGAAATCAATTAAAAAAGGTCTATTACCCTCTTGATCTAACTGTGGGGGAAACGTCTGTAGCATTGGAGGAGTCAGGACTCAAAGGAGACACGAGGAGAGCTGGAGCTTTGATGGCAAACACTGACGGTCTATTTGGAGTTTCGGCCGGAGAATTCACAAGACATGTCACGGGCCACGGTTTGACCACACGGTTGAGACGCCACAATAAATTCTGAAGAACTCTACCCCAGACCCGTGTATTTAGCTAGTTCAGAGAGAATAATCAACATTGTGGATAACAAGATAGAATCATAACTCCTCTATCAGCTGACGCCAACAGGCAGGAACAGGGAGGCAAAACACTGAGAGCACAGCAGCCAAGGTTACAGGTGCCTGCGCTCAGTCAGGACAGTATGAACTGATAAACTGGGTCAAGGCTATGGGCCTTGGAAAATATTTCCCCAACACTAACTATAATTTTAACTCAGTTGTGTTTGTCTTAAGTTAATTGTGAAGAGTAAATGTTAATGTGGTTGTAACCTCAACATGCAGAGGCACACATTCTGTATTCTGGGAAAATACAGCAATATATGCAATCAATGCAGCAGGGTTATTAATCCAGAAACAAACTAATATATATATATATAATAGGGAACAATCGTATGCAGGAGGACAACAGGGTGAGTGTTAACACCAGGCTCTGCTTTCTAACACATTATTTACTCTGTTATACTGGATGTCAGAACATCAGCGTTCTAGAGTCCAATGAGACTTCTTCAAGTGCTTTAAACTTTTTTTATTTCCTGTGTTATGATTCATCAAAGCAACATAACATGTGACTCTCTGCAGTCTTCCAGGGCCGAAGCAACAAACTTGGGTTCAATAACCCACTTTTCAATAAGGCAGACAGGCGAGCTCTTCTTTGGGAGGCCGTTGCATTTATTAAGGTCTTTGTTACAGGTCTAACTTTGAAGACACTCGACAGACCTTTGCTGCTGCTTCGTTCACTTCAAAAACACATACCACCGCTCGCTCACTCTCTCTCGCTCTACCATGCACACACACATGTACGCGCCAACCCCCCCCCCCCCTCTCTCTCTCTCTCTCTTAAAGGGACAGCTGCCTGACTCTGCATGACCCTAATATCATAACACAAGTTTATTATTATGATGGTTATGATTGAAACAAGTGTGTTATTATAATGTGTGTGTGTGTGTGTGTGTGTGTGTGTGTGTGTGCGTGTGCGTGTGTGTGTGCGTGCGTGCGTGCGTGCACGCGGGGTGTGTGTGTGTGTGTGTTTGTGTGTGTACTAGAGAACAAGGAAGTGTGAAGAAACTTGAAATGAATTGACAGAAAGTGTAAGATAACTTCACGTTTTATTTGTTATGTGACAGAGTTACTTCCTTCCTCTTCACCAATAAACTGATAATGAGCATTTATATGTAGTGTATGACATACAATGAGACACCTGTGTGTGTTTGCAGGCAGCATAGAGATAGATATACAAGATAAATGCAGAAAAGTGTTTACAATGTTGTACTTGAGTATTCCATTTGATGCTGCTTTGTACTTACTCCTCTACAGTTCAGAGGTAAATGGTGTACTTGTACTCCACTACATGTATTTAATACCTTTAGTTACTTTACAGATCTGGATGAATGATGTGAAATATAATCAAGTGTTAAATCAGACTTTAGTTCCACCTGGAGTAAATTCACAAGCTACCCTGCAGTATACAAAGTCATTCAAACTAGCTGCACCTTTACCAGCTTTGAGAACACTTTCATGATCAATCATTATAAAACATATCATATATATTATTCTGAAATGGACCAATCTGCACAATGACTACTTTTACTGTCGCTACTTTCACTATATTTTGATGAGAATACTTTTCTACTTTTACTTGAGGGACATTTTGAATGCAGGACTTTTACTGTAACAGAGTATTCCTACACTCTGGTACTTCTACTTTTACTCAAGTACAAGATCTGAGTACTTCTACTTTTACTCAATCTGTACTTCTCGCTCCTGTGTATTCCTCTTCAAGACAGAAAAGGCACATATGGATGTTTGTGATTAAATGCAGAAACTGATGTAACACCGACCTCTAGTCAAGGTGATTACAAGTACATTTACTCAAGTACTGCAACTCAAAAACATTTAAAGGTAGGGTAGGTAAGTTTGAGAAACCGGCTCGAGATACACTTTTTGTTATATTCCATGGAATGCTCTTAACATCCCGATAGCAATGAATATCTGAAGTGCTTTGACAAAAATACATAAAAAATATCATCTGTGGAAGCCGTAGTACTGTAAAAAGCACGACCAATCATCTGAGCCGGCCCGGCTAAAATAACTGGATGGCCTACCTGCCTGTCAGCCTTCCATCTGTGCACAAACTTATCTCGTGCCCTCATTGGTCATGTGCACGTTCGTGTGTGTTGGAGGAGGGGCTCTATAAGGAAGTGGCAGATTTTCTCCGGTGTGTATTTTCAAATTCTAGCGATCTCGAGCCGGTTTCTCAAACTTACCTACCCTACCTTTAAACATAATATACTTTTTATCAACACGTTAATCTGTCTAGATCGGACAAGGTTTCTATACTGACTGCAAACAGTCTGAATTTGAACATGCAAAAGCTCTTGGGAAATCTGTTGAGCGAGCTAAAAAACAGTACGACAAAAACATTTGTCAAACCCAACACAAAGTGAGAGATGCAGTCTGGCACCTGATTAAAGGCACCACAAGGGTTAAAAACAAGGTACGAAGGTTTCTGCCATCCTACGAGGGTCCTTACTTCATTGTAGGCATGTTGGATGACCTGATCTATAGACTCAAAAAGAGCCTGTTGAGATCTTCATATTAGGTTGAATACTTAAAACGAAAGTTAATTATAATCAAGTATAATCAATTATATTCTTGTATAACCCACAATGAAAATGCATCATATGTTATCATTTTCTATATTTACAGTATAAACAAAGTGGTTTGTTAAGTAGAGTGTGAGGCCTATGATGGTTCATGGGTGTCACTGATAAGAGAAGAGGCAGTTTCTTCCCTCTTCCTACAGCGGTGCACAAGGAGGGGGGCTCCTGACTTAGTGATAATGAACTAAGAGGCCCCAAAAAGGTGTTTTTGCCATAGCCGAGAATAATGTTTTAGTTCTGTACATTAGAGGTCATGAACTTTTGTTACATAAGCCTGAGAGGGTGTGTCTTGGGTTTTCTGCCCTGTTTTGAGCTTTAAAACACTGGGCGAGAGAGGAACAGCTTGAAGCTGGGTTTTTTCTCTCGGTAAGGTACTCTCAAACTTGGTAAATATCTCTCGAATTTCTTTGTTGAATGCTGAGTGAATTCTTTGTGAAATGAGTGGAATGAATTGATGTTTGTTGAAAGTTAGTACCCTGCCATCTATGAGGAAGGTCCTCTGAATTCATGCGGGACTAGTTGAAGTATACGAATGTGGAAATGAGAAAATGAACTGATTTGTTGAATGAAAGTTTGAATGTGCTTTTTATTATCACCGGTCTTTTATGAGGAAATGCCTCTAAATTCTATCGGGAGATTTTAAATGTCACAACTGAATTGGGCAGTTGAAGTTACAAATTATGGTAATAAATGTAAAACTGTGAATTAAAGTTTCATATTAGAACATGATCACAGCATGATAGGTTTAGTATGATTATAATGTTGTAACGAGAGAAGGTAAAAACCCTGTATAAGTTTGGACCTATTTTTCTTCAAATAAACTGATCCCACCTTTTGGATTGGGACAACTTAAAAGACATCTGCGCTCTCCTCCCTGCTTCAAAGGTTGCACACTGCCACACTCACACTTAGGTAGGGCCACACCTCATTACTGATATCAAAATCCTTCGGGATCGCTTAAACAGATTTAGGGGGTCGTCTGAATTGAAACAGCAGTTAATTGAACCTGGTTCTCGAGGACCCAGGTTCTTCACCGCCAGTTACGCTTGTTGTTGTTTGATAATTGTAATGCCTAGGAGCCACATCATATAGAGTGAAGTCACACAGTGTTTAATTTAACTGGGTTGATTAACTACATCACAGTATGTTATGTACATGTCAGTATGTGTGTTTATACACCTTTGAAACGTTTAAAAAAAAAAAAGGATCTATGCAGTATGCTTCGTGGACATTTTTATGGACATTGCCTCATGATTCAAGCTGTTTCCACAGCAAGGAAGACGCCTTCAAGGACTGTGGGAAATGGGGATTATTGTGGGGAATGTGTTGCCATTAATGTTTCATGCTTTCCTTTTATAACAGAGATATACCTACACTCTGGTACTTCTACTTTTACTCAAGTACAAGATCTGAGTTCTTCTACGTTTAATACAATATCTGAGTAGGCCTACTTCTACTTTTACTCAAGTACAAGATCTGAGTATTTCTACTTTTACTCAATCTGTACTTCTCGCTCCTGTGTATTCCTCTTCAGGACAGAAAAGGCACATATGGATGTTTGTGATTAAATGCAGAAACTGATGTAACACCGACCTCTAGTGGTCAAGGTGATTACAAGTACATTTACTCAAGCACTGCAACTCAAAAACATTTAAATATAATGTATATTTTTATCTGTACGTTAATCTGTCTAGATCGGACAAGGTTTCTATACTGACTGCAAACAGTCTGAAGTTGAACATGCAATGGCTCCCTGGTGCCAGTAACAAAAAACGCCATTCATATTCTGGGAAAAATACAGTAATATATGCAATACATGCAGCAAGGTTATTAATCCAGAAACAAATATATATATATATATAATAGGGAACAATTTAATGTGACGTTAACACTAGAGTACTTAAATACCTACACACTTTAACTTAAGTGAGGTTTTGAAGACAGCATGTTTACTTGTACTGGTTATTTTCACACTGTGGTTTTAATATATTTATTTCAATAACTTTGTTGAGCTTGTTTTTAGCTTCATTTGTATCTCACTGAACATATGTGAACTTGTTCAGCTGATAAGGCTGGTTATGAAACAGAGAAGGGGGGGGGGGCTGCAGACAGGGAGGGAGGGAAGTTGAAAGTGAAAGTATGAAGTCAGACTTGTCAGAGTGCCAAACGCCATGATTTTACAGCTCGACGGAGCAGGAGGACAACAGGGTGAGTGTTAACACCAGGCTCTGCTTTCTAACACATTATTTACTCTGTTTTACTGGATGTCAGAACAACAGCGTCCTAGAGTCCAATGAGACTTCTACAAGTGTTGTAAACTTGTTTTATTTCCTGTTTTCTGATTCATCAAAGCAACATAACATGTGACAGCCCAGCGCAGTCAAAATGGAGAGCGGCCTGTCTGAAGTCTGACTGATTTGATGTATTTTAACCAAGTTTATTATTATGATGGTTTAGATCAGGGGTGTCAAACTCACAGCCCGCCACTTCATTTTATGTGGCCCACAAGAGCTTGCAAATAATATAATACGTTTATTATAAGGTTACGTGCTGCGCTTTACAGGAGCACGTTGCCCATAAACTACATGTCCCATAATGCATCTCATTTTGTGAGATGCGCACTGAAGAGACTTGCAATTACTTGTAATTATGTGCCCTAGACTTCTGCTTTCAGACGTAGTTAATTATGAAGTTATTACCCTATCTGATAATAATCTAATGCAGAGGAAATATTGTAAAATAATACATTATTTGATATATATTATATATATTTATCTATGTATATTTATATAGTCTTTAAGTTACCACCCTTTGAGTGCAACCATCATTCTAATGTGGCCCGCGATGAAATTGAGTTTGACACCCCTGGTGTGTGTGTGTGTGTGTGTGGTGTGTGTGTGTGTGTGTGTGTGTGTGTGTGTGTGTGTGGTGTGTGTGTGTGTGTGTGTGTGTGTGTGTGTGTGTGTGTGTGTGGTGTGTGTGTGTGTGTGTGTGTGTGTGTGTGTGTGTGTCATAATTACTGACATTAGCATATTGAGTAAGAAAAAGGTTGATAAACGCTGTGAGAATGGGTCTGCAGAGAGAATTTTGCTGCGATCCCAACTGTCTGTTATCAGCCTGCAGCCAGGGAGGAGAAATCAGCTGAGCTGCCTGCTCCCTGCACACAGATGTGTGTGTGAGGAAGCCTTCAAAATATATCACATTTTATATTATATTGATAATTTGGACTCTCCCATTTCTGATTTGGTAAATATAATTATTTTGGGTAAATACCATTTACATTGTAGTAAATGGAGAGGAGGCAAGCCCTCCTTTCCCTGTTTCATAAATGAGTTCAAGTCCTTTTTTCTGTCCCTTAGAAAAATACAATCTTGTAACCTGTCTATAAAGATTTGCAATGACATTTCCAAATGGTTATTATTTAAGTAAGCTTAATGCCTCTTAAATGTTTTTGTGCCTTTATGCTTTTTTCTTTCCCCTGGCTCTTACTGGATGTATTATTTATTTTTTTTTGTCTGATTGTGAATGAATGTCTTGAACTTATGTTGATAAGTTGATGATATCCTCACCGAGCTTTTGTATGTTTAAAAAAATGTTCAATAAAAAAAAAAAAAAAAGTGTGTGTGAGGAAGTCCGTGGATCGGTCAATTTGGACCAATCAGCGGGGGCTTAACGTAACGGCTCCGCGGACGTAACGTAACGGCTCTTCGGGATTGGTCCATTTCGTTCCGGGTACCGCTTGACATCATGCCGTACCCGGAACGAAATGGAAGACTCAAATGGGCAGTGACGTATCTCCAACGAGGCGTTTTGGGGAGGTATTTTCTGTGTTAGAGTTTTACTCGCTACAGGGTGTACTTTGAGGGTTTTGACTCTGCACACCGTTTACATGCATAAAAACCTTCATAACACACAAGGGGACGGGTATATAACCGGAAAAGCATGACATTAAAATATTTATATAAAATAGATGAAGCTCTTAATTTCAGTAATAAAAAGGTGTGTGTGTGTGTGTGTGTGTGTGTGTGTGTGTGTGTGTGTGTGTGTGTGTGTGTGTGTGTGTGTGTGTGTGTGTGTGTGTCATAATTACAGACATTATTAATACAAACGCTTTAATCTTAGAGCAGCTTTTTTACTCCTTAATATAAAGTTAGATAGTTTAGTCCAGAGGTTCTCAACCTAAGGGTCGGCCCCTCCAAAGGTCACCAGGTAAATCTCGGGTGGAAAGAAGCAAATGATTTCTAAAACATAAATCTGTTTTCCCTTTCTAGACATGTCTCCAACATTGTATTTGTAATGAAATAATGATCATTTGTTATTTAGATGAAACCATGTGGGTTCGATAAATGTAGTCCGTAATAAGTGCAATTTTTCCCTCTGAGATGTATTGGATTAAACAAAAACAACGTACAGTACTTGAGGAAAATACTTAGTTACAGTCGGCCACTGGTAATATTAAAGCATTTAATGAAGTGAAGCTTTAGAGAAATGTTCATTAATTGAGAACATATTGTGTGTATTTACCACGTGTTGTTCCTGTGTGTTTCCAGCAGGGGAGACACATCCTAATGAACACGTGGTGATCAGAGATCTGACCCTCACATACCAGCAGGTAACAGACCGACATTATATTAAATTATATTACATTAAATAATATGATGATACACAGCATGTGTGTGTGGTTGATCTGTGGCTAACAGGAGTAAACAAGTGTGTTGTTTTTGCAACTTTTTTACATTTTTACACTTGTGATTTTGTGAGAGTGGCTTCAGCTAAAATGTCATTCAAATATTCATATAAAATCAGCACCAAAAAGGCGTGTCCTACTCATGCTTTTTAAAGGAGAGGTGTCATGGCCATTTCCACTGATCATAATTCCATTGTTGAGGTCTACTAGAATAGATTTATATTGTGCAATTTTCCAAACTCACATTGGTTTCTCATACAGCATCTCTCCAAACTCACATTGGTTTCTCATACAGCATCTCTCCAAACTCACATTGGTTTCTCATACAGCATCTCAGTAAACTACGTGTATTCACTGAATTTCACTCTCTGCCTTTAACGGCTCGTTGTAGCTCCAATAGCTCCAGCCCCCACCCTCCCTGTGAGCACAGTGTGCTCTGATTGGTCGGGACGTTGTGAATCGCGCTGAGCTCCGTGGAGGTGTTGTTTCCTTGTTTAGGATACATAGCGAAACACAGCCAAATTCATCCTGAGCACACACAAAGTCACAGCCGAAGTAAAAACAATAAGTGTGGCTTGATATTGAGTAAGAAAAAGGTTGATAAACGCTGTGAGAATGGGTCTGCAGAGAGAATTTTGCTGCGATCCCAACTGTCTGTTATCAGCCTGCAGCCAGGGAGGAGAAATCAGCTGAGCTGCCTGCTCCCTGAACACAGATGTGTGTGTGAGGAAGTCCGTGGATCGGTCAATTTGGACCAATCAGCGGGGGCTTAACGTAACGGCTCCGCGGACGTAACGTAACGGCTCTTCGGGATTGGTCCATTTCGTTCCGGGTACCGCTTGACATCATGCCGTACCCGGAACGAAATGGAAGACTCAAATGGGCAGTGACGTATCTCCAACGAGGCGTGTTGGGGAGGTATTTTCTGTGTTAGAGTTTTACTCGCTACAGGGTGTACTTTGAGGGTTTTGACTCTGCACACCGTTTACATGCATAAAAACCTTCATAACACACAAGGGGACGGGTAATAACCGGAAAAGCATGACATGGGAGCTTTAAATAAAACTGCTGAATTTTCTAAACAATCTTCATTATTTTTAACACTAAAAAGGTTTGTTCTAGTTTTCCAGTGTAATACTATCTGCACAATTGGCCTCATTAAAATATTTATATAAAATAGATGAAGCTCTTAATTTCAGTAATAAAAAGGTGTGTGTGTGTGTGTGTGGTGTGTGTGTGTGTGTGTGTGTGTGCGCGTGTGTGTGTGTGGGTGGTGTGTGTGTGTGGTGTGGTGTGTGTGTGTGTGTGTGTGTGGTGTGTGTGTGTGTGTGTGTGTGTGTGTGTGGTGTCGTTTCTCCTCACTGCAGACACTGACTCTGATTACATCAACGCCAGCTTCATCAAGGTAAACACTGCTTTGGGTTCTTTTCTAATCATAACCATCAAACAGTCATTATGTGTATGTATACAAGTATAATGTATTAGTAATAATGTCAAAGTTTGTCCTTAGGGGCTCCTCTGGAAAGAAAAGATACAGTGCAAGTTTAATAAGTTAACACACACTAGATACAAGCCAGACTAAAAGGTGTGTGTGTGTGTGTGTGTGTGTGTGTGTGGTGTGTGGTGTGTGTGTGTGTGTGTGTGTGTGTGTGTGTGTGTCTGTGTCTGTGTGTGTGTGTGTGTGTGTGTGATCTCTCAGACTGGAGAAGATGAGTGGTTTTAAAGATGAGGAAGAGGACACATCTTCAGTCCCCAGCTGTCTGTCTCTGAAGAGTGACCGGTCTATGTGGGAACCTCCAGACTTCAGTAATGAACCTGGGACCTCAGACACAAAGTAAGAGTTTCTGCTGTAACCTGACCTGGGGCCTCATTTATAACGCCTTGCGTAGGATTCACGTGGGAAGGTTGCTTACGTAGTACAAAGCAAAAAAATAGGTACAGAAATGTTCCGACATTTTCCGATTCACAAAACATTGCGTACCGGCGAGGGAAGTGCGTACGGCACATCCCTCGCCTGTTTCCCTTTATAAATCACAATCGACTCGTAACGCCCATATTTGCCTATAAATAGTCAAAGAAACGCCCATTCATTCATTCATTCTGACTGACTGCATGAAGAAGATCGCAGGAAAATTACGATAGAACAGAAAAAAATTATGGGCTCAGAACAGTCTCATAATACACACATGCACACAGAAGGATTCACACTTGTATTTCCGGATCCACACTTGTGTTTTTCAATGCACATACAAATGTGTTCCGTTTCATATACATGTACATAAAATCCAAATACAGAAAAAAGTTTTACATATGTATTTTTGATCCTCACATATTTTTTTCCGTTTAAAACCGCTGCACCTGCAAACACAAACCTCTTTCTGTGCATGGATCGCTGTGCATTCGTGTGTGGGTTTTTTGAGACTCCCCTGACGGTCACCCGATTCGTACTTGTAATTTTTTCTATCTATAGCCAATCAGATGTCTCCTCAATTCTAAGCCAATCACATGAGCGCGCCCCCACGAGGGTAGATTTCTTGCGTTCATGACGTAGCGCTTCATGTACGCATTTTACACTGTCCGGAGCTGACAGGTCCATGGAGCCTGCTGCAGGCGCTAATCTCAGGACACCTCCACTCTCAGTACATTGCCACTTTCCGAGCAGGAAATGCACGCAAATACAAGCCTTTATATTATTAAGGTACAGTGCCACTTTCTGAACCATTAATGAATGCCTGTGTACACAAAAACGGCAGGCAAAACCGTTTTAAATGTGTGTTTCCTGTATGGCGAATAGTTACAGCAGCTTTATTTATGTCTGTATGAAGTTGTTGTGAGTGTGGAGGGAGCAGCTACAGGTTAGCTTAGCCTAATCGATCAGTGCACTACGAAGCCAGTGCAAGACAGTGAACTGTCAACGGGGGGAGCCCCGCCGGTCATTATCGGCCGATTTCACTCTTAATAGTTTGATCGGTGCTCTCTATAAAGGCCGATCAGGAGAGCTGGATCTGATCGATATGGACATAAACGCGAGTGAAGTTTTAGCGAGCTGCATGAGAAACTGACGGGCTGTCAGGAGAGAGGGAGGGAGAGAGGAAAAGAGATGATCCTTACTCCCGTGTTATTAGCCATATCCGGTCATAGTCCGGTAATTACCTGCTAACGGAAACGCTGCAACACAATTCTTCTTCTTCTTCTTCTTCTTCTTCTTCTTCTTCTTCTTCTTATTATTATTATTGAAACATGACCGGTAAGTTTCAAATTTGTCCGGTAAAATAAATGTTGTCCGCGGAAACCCTGCTCCGGACAGCGCAAAATGCGTACATGAAGCGCTACGTCATGAACGCAATAAATCTACCCTCGTGGGGACGTGCTCATGTGATTGGCTTAGAATGAAGGAGACATCTGATTGGCTATAGATAGAAAAAATTACAAGTACGAATCGGGTGACCGTCAGGGGAGTCTCAAAAAACCCACCCACACGAATGCACAGCGATCCATGCACAGAAAGCGGTTTGTGTTTGCAGGTTCAGGGGATTTAAACGGAAAACAAATATGTGAGGATCAAAAATACATATGTAAAACTTTTTGCTGTATTTGGATTTTATTTACATGTATATGAAACGGAACACAGTTTGAACCAGAGTAGCAGCATGGAGGTCGGATCGTCACCAAAATAAATAAATAAGTGGTCCGAAAAAAGTTAATGACAAAAAAAATACACATAACCTTCCTCAGGCAGTGTGTTTGTCCCGGGGACAGGAGACCCCCCCTTGATGAGAAACTGAAAGAAATGATCGGGAATCCCTCCGGAGTGGAGTCATGACGACTGGATCTGAATTATTTTGTTGTATTTGGTGGTTTGTGTTCCAGCTGTCGATCAGCAACTATATCTCCATAATCCACCAGTTAAAGGAAATACAACTAATGTGTTGTGTTATATTAGCTGTACAATTTACCACATATGGTGTTCTTAGTTTCCATACCTCCTGTGTTTTACGAGCGACTTATCAAGTCTTGGCAAACGGCATAAAACACGATGAAACGTGATAGTATATAAAACCATGCTCGTATCTACAACCTATAGAAATGCAAAACGGCATCAGTTTAGACGTTATTCTGTCCTCCTGCTTACCGCATCATTTATGAGAAAACATTTCATAACATTAACACAACATATTCGAGGTGGTTTTAAATAACATATCCATATTTAATTTCTCCAAGTTATGTTTTTGTGTGCACTGAGGAGTCTCAAACAGGCGTTTATTTAATCATTTTAAGATTGGCTTTAATCAATGTTTGAAAATGAATTCTTCATATTTGATAAATGAGAGGTAACATTTATTTATGGTATTATTTCCACATATTTCTCTCCATCTTCCTTCTGCCAACGGTGTCGCAGTTTCTCGTCTCTCCCGTGTGTGTGCTTAGTGCATACGCATGGGTTAGAGTTTGCGTGGAGGACCGCACATTTTCCCGTCAAGTTAGTATTTTATAAATCGCAAACATTGCGTAGAAACTGGCGTACGCAATTTTTTGATCGTATATCCCTTTATAAATGAGGCCCCTGAAGAGGATTCAGTTTTTATGTTATCTGATCATCTAACTTGTTCTTTAATGATCGCAGTAAAGAAACTTAGTAACAGTACAGTAAGTAAGGGCCATACCTATATAAGGCAATATTGATAAATACTCACTAAAAACTAAATATATCGTCCAAAACATTATTTACTACTTGGGCATGTTTATGATATGTATTTTAAAGATGTTTATTAATGATAGTGATAACCTGGTGAGCTGGTTGTGTTTAGCATTAGCAGATATAACAGAGCTTTGTGTGATTACATGTAGAGTCAATGCAAAGTCCCAGATCCGTGCCTGGAGACACCAAGAAAGTGAAGAGGTGAAATTCATGTCACCTGCGTATTCGTGCAGCGTGACACATTTCATCTTGAGAGTGACGTTTGTGACGCTCTGCCCATTGGTGAGAATCAGCTCCACTAATGTGACGTGCTGTAAAGGATGTGTTCATCTCCACAGAGGGAAGAGGAAGAGTGGTGTTCCTGTGGAGGAGCAGTTGTCCAGCTGTGCTCTGTGTCAGGACGTCCTGAAGGATCCAGTCTCTACCAGCTGTGGACACTGGTTCTGCAGACAGTGCATCACCTCATACTGGGAGCAGAGACCTCCATCAGGAGACCCCTCCTGTCCCCAGTGTGGAGAAAGATCCAGAACCAGAGCTGGACTGCAGACAGCCAGTCAGACCAGCTCTGTACGAGGTAAGAGGCCGAACACACGCAGCGTCTTATTCCTCTTCCTGGTTCATTTGTTTTTGAACAGGTATACTGTTGTAGAGCATAGACAGTAAGCTGTTTATAAAACATTTAAACTCAGTCTGTTTTTTTGTTTTATGTTATAATTAGATTCTCAGAGCATTTCCCTCATTCTCTCATGTTTCCTTCTCTTCCAGCAGATAGTGGTCTGCAGGAGGTTTTAGATGAACATAGGCTCAGTCTGAGGAGGAGATGTGAACGTGTGACTGAAGAAACTGATCAAAGTGAAACCCTCCTCAACAGGATCTTCACTGAGCTCTACATCACACAAGGCCTGAGTGAAGAGGTTAATACCCAACACGAGGTGAGGCAGCTGGAGATAGCTTCCAAGAAGAAGCCCCTCCATGACACTCCAATCAAGTGCCAGGACATCTTTAAAGCCTTACCTGACCAACAGACTCTCATCAGAGCGGTCCTGACCAACGGAGTGGCTGGAGTTGGAAAAACCTTCTCAGTGCAGAAGTTCACTCTGGACTGGGCCGAGGGTTTGGAAAACCAAGATGTCAGTCTGGTGATCCCGCTCTCCTTCAGGGAGCTGAACCTGATCAAAGGTGAGCAGTACAGTCTTCTCAGGCTGCTCCATGTTTTCCATCCAACCTTACAGAAGGTCACAGCAGAGCAGCTGGCTGTCTGCAAAGTGCTGCTCATCTTTGACGGCCTGGATGAAAGCAGACTTTCTCTGGACTTCAGAAACAATGAGGTTGTGTCTGATGTCTCACAGCAGTCCTCAGTCAACGTGCTGCTGACAAACCTCATCAGGGGGAAGCTGCTTCCCTCGGCTCTCGTCTGGATAACTTCCAGACCTGCAGCGGCCAATCAGATCCCTCCTGAGTGTGTGGACAGGGTAACAGATGTACGAGGCTTCACTGACGCCCAGAAGGAGGAGTACTTCAGGAGGAGATGGAGTGATGAAGACCTGTCCAGCAGAATCATCTCTCACATCAAGAGCTCCAGGAGCCTCCACATCATGTGTCTGATCCCAGTCTTCTGCTGGATCACTGCTGCAGTTCTGGACCACATGTTGACTACAGACCAGAGAGGAGAGCTGCCCCAGACCCTCACTGACATGTACTCACACTTCCTGCTGGTCCAGACCAAGAGGAAGAAGCAGAAGTATGAAGAGGGACATGAGACGAGTCCACAGCAGCTGACGGAGGCTGACAGGGAGCTTCTTCTGAAGCTGGGGAGGCTGGCGTTTGAACATCTGGAGAAAGGAGACATCATGTTCTACCAAGAAGACCTGCAGCGCTGTGGTCTTGATGTCACCGAGGCCTTGGTGCACTCAGGAGTTTGTACACAGATCTTCAAAAGAGAGAGAGTGATCTTTGAGAAAACAGTCTACTGCTTTGTTCATCTGAGCATTCAGGAGTTTCTGGCTGCAGTCTACGTGTTGCACTGTCACACCAACAGGAACACAGAGGTACTGAAGCACTTCCTGCAGAGATACTTTAACAACAGTGGAGATCAGGATTACCCATCCCTGCCTGTCTTCCTGAAGGGAGCCATGGAGAAATCCCTCAGAAGTAAAAATGGCCACCTGGACCTGTTTGTCCGCTTTCTCCATGGCCTCTCTCTGGAGTCCAACCAGAGACTGTTAGGAGGCCTGCTGGGTCGCACAGACAACAGACCAGAAACCATCCAGAGAGCCATCAGCAACCTGAAGGAGATGAGCAGTTCTCAAATCTCTCCTGACAGGAGCATCAACATCTTCCACTGTCTGACAGAGATGAAGGACCACTCAGTACATCAGGAGATCACAGAGTTCCTGAAGTCAGAGAACAGATCAGAGAAGAAACTCTCTGTGATCCACTGCTCTGCTCTGGCCTACATGCTGCAGATGTCAGAGGAGGTTCTGGATGAGTTGGACCTGAAGAAGTACAACACATCAGATGAGGGACGACGGAGACTGATTCCAGCTGTGAGGAACTGCAGGAAGTTCAGGTAAGTCCAGATGTGATTAACTTTATAAACTAATGTGGATCAGGAGTTTAATTATTCAAATAAACACTATAACATTTCTGCTGTTTAAATACTGAGAAAATAACCAACACTGTTCTTCTATTTATTTATATAATAGTTAAACTGAAGCGTTCCTCTGTTCATATTGAGTGATGGAGGCGACATGTCAAACACATGAAGGACTTTAGAGGTTTCTCAGCATGTGATCACACCACACAGCAGGACTTACAGTTATCAGAGAAACATGTTATTATTACTTTCTAGTAGTTTCTTTATCATTAAACACGTTTTTATCACAATGTGTTAGAGTTTAAAATCAGATCTATATCATTTCCCACCAATAACAGAGTTATGTCTTAATGCTGATATACTGGGAACATCTGATGGTATCAAGTTGAACATATTGAAACTTTATTGATTTGTTAATTGTGTTTGTGTGCGCAATAAATGTTCAGATGCTCAGAGAAGCCAAAACATCCTTCATCCATCATTCACATCCACATATTAACTAACATTTAAATATGTACATCTCTAATATTGTCAAGTGATTCATTTAATTTCTGTTTCTTTTGGTAACAGTCAGTGACAGCAGGAGCACAGACATGTGATCAGATCACACTGACAACTCATTACACTCTATTATCATATATTATTATATATTGTATTAAATGGACTAACAGCAAAGGTCTATCAGAACATGTCAAATCTTTTTTCATCAAATGCTTGATGTTAATATAATGTTTCCTCTTTTTTAACACATCAAATCAAAATCAAATCAAATCAGGTTTTATTTATATAGCACATTTAAAAGCGATTTTTGGTCGAGCCAAAGTGCTGTACATGTAATAAAAACACATTACTACAATCACAATAAACGACAATAAATTACAACAGATATATATAAAAACAAAATAAAAAAAAAAACAAGGAAAAGTCAGGAGTCGTGCTCCGCTCTAACTAGAAAGCCAGAGAGAAGAAGTGTGTTTTTAGTGTAGATTTAAAAACCCCTAGGGTCTGGGCCGACCTCACATGGAGGGGCAGAGTGTTCCAGAGCCTAGGGCCAGCTGCTGCGAAGGCTCGGTGCCCTCGGGTTTTAGCCTGGTCTTGGGCACTACCAGCAGCAGCTACCTTGGCTGGGGTGTAGCGCTGGAGGAGTTCAGCTATATAGGCCGGAGCCAGCCCATTTAGTGCTTTAAAAACAAATAGGATTTTAAAATCAATTCTGAACCGAACTGGAAGCCAGTGTAGTGAGGCCAGAATAGGGGTGATGTGGTCACGCTTTTTGTGGCCAGTCAGCAAACGTGCAGCAGCGTTTTGGACTAGCTGTAAGCGTTTAATTGAGGCCTGGTCCATACCCACATACAGAGCGTTGCAATAGTCCAGTCTCGAGGTTACAAAGGCGTTAATAACCCTTTCTAAGTCATTAAAAGATAAATACGACTTGGTTTTGGCCAATAGTCTTATTTAAAAAAGCAGGATTTGACTACGGTGCTGACCTGCTTGTCGAATTTAAAAGTGCTAGTGAAGGTCACTCCAAGGTTCATGACCGAGGGGAGGATGTTTTTTTTGAGAGAGCCCAGAATATCAACCGGAGAGGCTGGAGGTTGCGGTCCAAAAAAGATGACCTCAGTCTTGCTCTCGTTGAGGTTGAGAAGTTTTTGCTCAGCCAGGATTTTATCTCTGCTAAGCAGTCCATCAACTGCTGTAGTGAGTGTTGACATTTGCTTTGAGAGGCAGATAGATCTGTACATCGTCGGCGTAGCAGTGGAAGGGAATGTTATGTTTTGTGAGAATTGAACCTAGGGGCAGTATGTACAGTAGAAAAAGGATGGGGCCCAGAATCGAGCCTTGGGGAACCCCACAGGTAAGAGGGGCTTTGGCAGAGGAGAAGGCACCTAGCTGTACGAGAAGCTACGGTCTGTCAGGTAGGACCTGAACCATGCAAGGGCAGAGCCTGTGATGCCAGCGGACTGTTCAAGCCGTGACAGCAGGATGCTATGGTCCACAGTGTCAAAGGCAGCTGTCAGGTCTAACAGCACCAAGACAGCTGGGCTACCTGAGTCGGCGGCTAGGAGCAGATCATTAAAAACTCTTAAAAGGGCTGTTTCAGTGCTGTGCATGGGTTTGAAGCCAGACTGAAACTTTTCATGGATTCCATGGATGGTTAAAAAAGACTGCAGCTGGGCGTAGACTACTCGCTCCAGGGCTTTTGATAAAAAAGGTAGCTGGGAGATGGGCCTAAAATTTGCGAGAATGGAGGGGTCGAGATTTTTCTTTTTAAGTAGTGGCTTAACCACGGCATGTTTGAAGGCAGCTGGGACACATCCTGAGCTAAGAGAGGTGTTTAAAAGTAATAAAATACTTGCTCCAACTGAATCAAAAACATCTCTGAGAAGGCGAGAGGGAATGCTGTCTGAGGTGCAGTTTGTCGGCCGCAGGTGCTTGACTACATCCGAGAGAGAAGAGAGGGATACAGGCTCAAAGTGGTCGAGGACAGCAGGGCACAGAAAAGGAGCAGGATCTGGGGTAGCACTAGTGTGGGCTAGCCTAAGAGCAGATACTTTTCAATAAAAAATGTAAGAAACTTATCACAGAGAGTAGTCGATGGGACAATAGAAGAAACATCACAGGGATTAATGATAGAGTTGAGGACATTAAAAAGAACCTGAGGTTTATGGCTGTTTTTGGAGATTAACAGAGAAATGTGCTCTGTTTTGGCTGCTTTGACTGCCGTCTGGTAGTAAGGATTTCTAGGGAGACATGGAGTTTATCCTTTTTCCATTTTCTCTCTGCACGCCTGCAAGCGCGTCTGAGAGCACGAGTACAGTCATTGAGCCACGGCTCTGATAGAACTTTGGTGCGTCTAAGCGTAAAAGGAGCAACAGAATCCAGTATTAGTGTGCATGTCGAGTCAAACATGGAGATAAGCTCATCAGCATTAAAAGCACAGTTCACATCTAATTTACAGATCGGAGAAGCATTAAAAACATCAGAGAACTGTGAGGCAGTCAAGGGGTTAATCGAACGCAGACGACGCGCGGGGCACGTGATTCGACTCCTGCGGAAGGGATGGAGGTTGTAAACAGAACCGGTAAATGGTCTGAGATACGCGTTGCTGCACATATTTCATCCACAGATACAGACAGTCCAAACGATAATACTAAGTCCAAAGTGTGTCCTTTTTCGTGTGTTGGGCCAGCCACGGACTGAACGAGACCAAAGAATCAAGGAGATTTAAAAAGTCCCTAACCAGAGGTTTGGACTCGCAACACACATGGACATTGAAGTCTCCGGAGATCAAAACACGATCATATTTCACCATGATCCCGGACAGAAAGTCAGAAAAGTCATTTATGAAATCCTTATTGCACTTTGGCGGACGATACACGACTGCGCAGAGTATAGGCGAGGCCGGGTTCAGTTCAAAAAGCTGCAACTCAAAGCTAGCATAGCTAGTTACAGGGTGAAGCAATCGGCATTGGAGGCTAGCTCTAAACACTGATGCTATGCCCCCACCATGGCAGTGGCACGGGGGGAGCTGAAGAATGTACAGTCAGGAGGAAGAAGTTCAGAGAACGGTGTATACTCGCCAGCGTGGACCCAGGTCTCCGTCAGGAACATAAAATCCAGTTCACGAGAGGTGAAGAAGTCGTTTAGCAGGAACGTTTTGTTTGCTATCGACCTAGCATTTAGCAAAGCCATGCAAAGTTTTCGCTCCGGGCTTGCCGAAGGTGTAGTGCGTCTCAGCTGACGAAGATGTGCGTGTTGAACGCCGCGCGGGCCGGGAGCAGTCAGTCGGGCAGGAGGAGCTGCCTGCGGGCGAATCCACCGATCCCTCACATGGCGTGCAGGGAGGGCCATGACATCCGAGGCGTGGATAATTCACAGAAGAAGCCGTCAGGTATGCCTTAAGATGGACCAGTGCACCACCACGCTTTCCCCGTCGTCGAAAGCGCTTTCGGCGAGGCAGGATGCAGGGCGGCGCAGGTAGGTGGGATATCCGACAGTAGAGGGGGGGGGGACGATTTATGGTTGCCAGATGTAGGTTTGGGCAGCAATATCAACTCCAGTGAGGGTCTGAGGTGGAGGAGAGCTTGGCGATCATAAACGAGCAGAGCAGAGACATTCTGACAAACATAAAACAAAAACAGGATAGCTAAAGGTAGAGAGCTGAGCGAGCGGCGAGCCGACACAGGCGCCATCTTGAATCACGTCATGTCACGTACACGTTCTATGGGACAACTACATTGTTCTCCCTGACTCTCCAACACATGTTGTAATATATGTTTTATTATAGACTTACTGGCTTAGGACACTATGAGGCTTTCTGTGAAGTCGTGGCCTCAGCTCTGAAGTCTGACCCCTCTCATCTGAGAGATCTGGACCTGAGTGAAAACCCTCTGAAGGATTCAGATGTGAAGCTGCTGAGTTCTGGACTAAAGAGTCCAAACTGCAGACTGGAGGCTCTCAGGTCAGTTCACTGACTGCAGTTCATATTGATCTGTTTGTGTTTATGATTTTCTGAATTTGAACAAATACAATGTTATTTTTATTTTTTCCATGTTTGCTAATGACTGAATATTGATCAGAATAACAAAGAGAAGGTGAATGTGTGAGGGAGAGTGTTTGAGCTTCCACAGACTCACTCTGTGCTCCATGAGTCAGTGGAGATGCTGTCAGTACTGATGAGCTGTGAGGGAGATGAAGGAGTTGTTAAACATCTGATCAAAGTTAAAGTTCCAGATTATCAGTGGATTGTTTCTGCATCATCTCTGACATTAAAACCCTGTTTAACTCTGAACAGATTATTAAACCTGGAGTTATTTCAACAGGAACATTGTTTTCTAAACTTACATCATGTTTTCTTTATTCAGACTGAGGGACTGCAGTTTGTCAGAGATCAGCTGTTCTGCTCTGATCTCAGCTCTGAAGTCCAACATCCATCTGAGAGATCTGGACCTGAGTGACAACGATCTGAAGGATTCAGGAGTGGAGCTGCTGAGAGATCTTCTGGAGAGCCAGACTGCAGACTGGAGACTCTCAGGTCAGTTCACTGACTCTCTGTTACTGCTGGAGATCTCACATGTTCACTTTGTAATTGAACCTCATTTATATTCATTAATAACTTACAGCCAAAAAGTTGTAAATGTCCTTTTATTCATATTTCATTTTTAAGAGTAAGAAGAAAGAACTGCAGACATACATGTTGACTGTTTCTTAAAGTAACTGTAATAGATGTTAGTTGTAAAGAGTAAATCTATGTATTTAATATTTAGTAAACGTTAACGTCTGAATAAAGGTCATCTGAAGTCATTTTAGTTTTATATTGTGATGGGAATTTATTGATCAAATGTGGAGAGAGAATCAAAGCATTCAGCTGTCTTTGTCGTATTTTATTTCTTGAAGAAAGTTCAGTCAGTCACACAGAGAGCATACAGTCTGCAGAGAGGAAGAGGAAGAGTAGAGTTTGGTGCATATTCAAACACAGAAGCCTCGTCTCAATACCCCTCCTCGACTCCTCTCTTCCCCTCCTCCGGGACTTGACCCGGAAATCGATCAAGACACGCCATTTTGAAGGACGTTTTTTTGAGGGTGAGGGAGGAGGTGCGGGAGGAGACGAAAGGGAGGATACACGAGAGCAGACTACGCGGAAGTGTTTTCACTACTCGCGTATAAAAGCCCCGCCCCCACCTTCACAGCTGGTCGATTTCAAGAGAGGAAAACGGAGAACTGGAAGAATGAGTGGAAAAGCGTCACATAAATGTCTAAGTGCTCACAGCTCCATGGGAATTATTATGTGCAATTCATTTCTTAAGGTTATACTAACATTTAAGTCATGTTTAATGATCTTGAACGTCACTAAAACATAGCTATTAAGAAAGCTATTTCATAAATGGCTAGATCTTGATAAATAACAATTATTTGTTTTGTTTTGTGTTAAAATATTGAGTAGTTAAATTATTTAAAATTCACAGTCCTGAATGTGGGATCTACAGGACACACATGTTCAGAGTAAAGGCTTTCACATTACTATAATTATAATTTTTTTAAATGTACATTTGACACCAAAACGTAACACAAAAGCAGGACCAACCATCATACATTGAATTCCTTGACTAACATGAGAAAGATTCATCATTTAAATACATATTTAACAACAAATGGGCCGGTTCTAAAGGTTATTCAGTTAAGCCCGATGAGAGGGATACAGCTGTGCACATCTCATCATTAACAGACGTCGTTTAAGAGTGACGTTTGAGTGAATGAGGACATCCCAATTAATACCTGAGGACTCCTCTGTCCTCGCGTCTCCTCCTCGTGTCTCTCGCTCGCATCTTACGGAGGCGGAGCTAAGACGCAGGAAGGGACGCGAGTGAGGGAAAGGAAGAGTTGAGGAGGGGTATTGAGATGAGGCTCGAGAGAGGAGAAAGGGAGGGTTGAAGCTTGGTGATGATGAAGGAGCATTCTGGAGTTAGGGAGTTAGGGAGGCCGTATCAGGAAGTTCTCAGTTCCCCTGAGGTGAAGGTCATACTGTTGGTGCACATAGAGAGTCACTAACAACACTGCAACACATCTTCTTAATAAGGACTTTCCCCAAGCTTAGCTAAGAAGAGTGAGAAGTAGTAAATATAGATAAACATTAGCAAATAAGAATCACACAATGATATTATTAAAGTAAGTAAGTGAGTATAATTGTTGTTGTTGTTGTTGAGTAACATCTGATTGGATTATAAACAGATTTGTATCCTCATCATGTTTTCTTTATTCAGACTGAAGGACTGCAGCTTGTCAGAGATCAGCTGTTCTGCTCTGATCTCAGCTCTGAAGTCCAACATCCATCTGAGAGATCTGGACCTGAGTCTCAACGATCTGCAGGATTCAGAGGTGGAGCTGCTGAGAGATCTTCTGGAGAGGCCAGACTGCAGACTGGAGACTCTCAGGTCAGTTCACTGACTCTCTGTTACTGCTGGAGATCTCACATGTTCACTTTGTAATTTAACCTAATTTATATTCATTAATAACTTACAGCCAAAAAGTTGTAAATGTCCTTTTATTCATATTTCATTTTTAAGAGTAAGAAGAAAGAACTGTAGACATACATGTTGACTGTTTCTTACCTCTTAAGCACGGCGGTACCCCCATTGGACCCCTCCCACCGTTTTGTTTTCGAGATAATGTCTCAGGGCTTCTTAACATTTATGAAACTATTAATGTGTAGCACCAGATTAACGGGAAGAATCTCAGCTAACTGAAGATATGAACCATTTTTACCAAAACAAAACACAAGTCTCATAAGAAGGGTCTAAATGACCCCTGAGTGAAAGAATTCTAACGCACTGCGGCACACAATTCAAGATAAAGATACCCTTATTACTTATCGTAGCTGCACATACAATATAGCCGATTAAAGCTAAGACTCCACTGATTATTTAGGTATAGTATCCTCACTGAGCGATCCGAACTTGCGACAGGGGAAGCAAACACAGACATCACAACACGTACCTTTACGGAGCTTTTACGGCAGATCGTCTCACCGTAGCTGTCAATTAGGTCAAAAGACGTGTTCAATGGCATTAAAACGAGAAAAAAAAATCTACAACTGTTGATCCATAGGTTGATAATGTACCTGTGCCTTTGAAAAAATAATTTATAATCCATAATTCCATTTTTTATGTAAAAATCGGAGCGGAAAAGTTAGCTGCTAATGGTAGCCACCAGAGTGTATGCAGCTTCCGGTTTTGGTAACGCGTCACTCTCACTCCTTATTTGTTAACGTTTTGGTGTGTAATAACTTTCCCTCGATTCCATTGGCTCTAGCGGTTATAAAGAGATTTCATTCATCAAAATCGAGCAAGGGGGCCAGAGATAGGTCAAATCCACCCAAATGACCCCGAAGTGTTTTTTTTTGGCTAAATCTCTCTAAAAAGGTCAAATTTAACTTGTTTTGCATCAATCTTGATACAGGGTACTTATTATATGTTGTACTTTGGATTCCTAAAGCTTTTAGTCTACTAACCCATCATCCAAGGGTAGTTTTCACTATAAGTAAAAAAGAATTTTTGGACGGACACTATAATTTACAGTTTTTTACTATGTCAAATCTAATTTTCTTTAAAATAAAAACATCTATATTGATTCTGACTTTTCTACATCCAACTCACAGGTTTATCATTACTTTGAGAATAAAGATTATTAATTTAACCCTTTTAGAAGGGAAGATATGGTCATTTGTTCTGGGAATGTCATTTTCGAGCCTGAGACCTGAAAAACAGGCTCAGGGCTTAAGAGGTTAAAGTAACTGAAATAGATGTTAGTTGTAAAAAGTAAATCTATGTATTTCATATTTAGTAAACGTTAACGTCTGAATAAAGGTCATCTGAAGTCATTTTAGTTTGACATTGTGATGGGAATTTATTCATCAAATGTGGAGAGAGAATCAAAGCATTCAGCTCTTTGTGGTATTTTATTTATTGAAGAAAGTTCAGTCAGTCACACAGAGAGCATACAGTCTGCAGAGAGGAAGAGGAAGAGTAGAGTTTGGGTTGCATATTCAAACACAGAAGCCTCGTCTCAATACCCTCCTCGACTCCTCTCTTCCCCTCCTCCGGGACTTGACCCGGAAATCGATCAAGACACGCCATTTTGAAGGATGTTTTTTTGAGGGGTGAGGGAGGAGGGTGCGGGAGGAGACGAAAGGGAGGATACACGAGAGCAGACTACGCGGAAGTGTTTTCACTACTCGCGTATAAAAGCCCCGCCCCCACCTTCACAGCTGGTCGATTTCAAGAGAGGAAAACGGAGAACTGGAAGAATGAGTGGAAAAGCGTCACATAAATGTCTAAGTGCTCACAGCTCCGTGGGAATTATTATGTGCAATTAATTTCTTAAGGTTATACTAACAATTTAAGTCATGTTTAATGATGTCGTTTAAGAGTGACGTTTGAGTGAACGAGGACATCCCAAGTGAGGGAAAGGAGGAGTCGAGGAGGGGTATTGAGATGAGGCTCGAGAGAGGAGAAAGGGAGGGGTGAAGCTTGGTGATGATGAAGGAGCATTCTGGGAGTTAGGGAGTTAGGGAGACCGTATCAGGAAGTTCTCAGTTCACCTGAGGTGAAGGTCATACTGTTGGTGCACATAGAGAATCACTAACAACACTGCAACACATCTTCTTAATAAGGACTTTCCCCAAGCTTAGCTAAGAAGAGTGAGAAGTAGTAAATATAGATAAACATTAGCAAATAAGAATCACGCAATGATATTATTAAAGTAAGTAAGTGAGTATAATTGTTGTTGTTGTTGAGTAACATCTGATTGGATTATAAACAGATTTGTATCCTCATGTTTTCTTTATTCAGACTGGAGTACTGCAGGTTGTCAGAGATCAGCTGTTCTGCTCTGGCCTCAGCTCTGAAGTCCAACATCCATCTGAGAGATCTGGACCTGAGTTACAACGATCTGCAGGATTCAGATGTGAAGCTGCTGAGAGATCTTCTGGAGAGTCCAGACTGCAGACTGGAGACCCTCAGGTCAGTAAGGGGTCTCTGCTGGTTCAGCAGTATTGTATGAAACACAGGGAGGTGTTTCTCTCACTGGGGAATCACAACAGATCAGTGATGTTACCCACTGACTGCAGGCTCTTTCATTCTTCCATCAACTATAGAAGGCCAGCTGAAAATGCAAAGCCACATTTAGTAAGTAATCAACTTTCCACCAGACATATGGGATTTGACAGAAGAGTGGAAAAGGTAGTCTGTTTTTGATGGGATGTTTTTAGCTCCTTGACTAATGACTGTTACTTCCTGTAATGCAGCTGAGAGCTGTGGCAGTCAGTCGTAGTGTTTGCAGAGAAGATATGATGGGATGTAAAGCATGAGATCAGTCAGGACTCTGAAGCTGACTCAAAGAACAAACACTTATTTTAAACTGGATCCATAACTGTTGGATTGTGTTCATCCCTACAGGATCGATGATAAGACGATCAGAGCCAAGATCCAGAAGAACTGTGAGTACTGAATATCCTCCATTCATCAAGATATGAAACTCTTTCATGGAGCATGTCCTCAGAGGAAAACAACACTCTTGTTTTTCTCTCTTCATCATTTTGGCTGTTTCTCTTCACAAGAACTGCACTGTAAAATGTTTGGCTGTAAAATTACAGTAAATTACTGGCTACTACAGTAGTTGCATGGATTTCACAGTAATTTACTGTAAATATAAACATGTAAATAATACGATAATATATTGTAAATTTGACTAGTTAACTGGGATTTTACCATAACTACACAATTCAATCAGCTCAATCAACAAAGAAAAACAAAGAAAATGCCCATTTTAACTTTGTATTACTCCATTGAAGTGCAAAGTACATTTCACAGTGTCTTGGACATGTTGTTACGGCCCCAACCTCTACTCCGCGGTAGTGGCTCGTGCTGAGACCCGCAACATGAAAGAATACACGCAAAAACCAGTACTTGGTAACGAGCATTTATTGATAATCAGCCGTTTGCTCACACAAGCGAAACGGGAAACAAAAAGAGGTCTAGAGGACTGGCCAAAGGAACAAACAGAAGGAGGGAACCCGAGCCAGCCACACCACGGGCCATAGGACCCAGAGCTTCCCTCCCCTAACCAGAAATCAATTATAAACCCTATGGGAAACAAAATAAAGCTGCGAAAACTGGACTACCAGGTCCTCCAGGCTAAACATAAACACATCTGCAAAAATATGGCTTACAGCTCAAATGGCAAAGAGGTATGGAGAGTGTCTCCCGCGTTAGGATAGGCGAGACATCCTTCTCCTCCAGCTTCTCTTTATATATACACGGCTGAGTGGAATTAGGAATACCTGGGCAGAGGCGGAGCCAGGGGCAGACCAGGTGCACCTGGGCAGAGGTGGAGCCAGGGGCAGACCAGGTGCACCTGGGCAGAGGCGGAGCCAGGGGCAGACCAAGTGCACCTGGGCAGCAGGGAGACAGAAAAGAAAACAAGGAGGGCAGCACGTAACACATGTCTACACAGACATCCACTCAAAGTCAACCATTGTTCTGAAGAATGTGCTGACATGGGGTTTAAATTGCCATGCCTCTTTTTGGCTTTCGAGCCCGTCTCAGGATTAATGCCCAGGAAGGACCTGAAAACAATAAGCCAAGACAACAATTTCAATTTACATAGATTTATATGTTGCATCGTTTATTTTAAGGCACATGCAGCGGTGCCCCTTTCAATTTAAGTAAAACCTGCACCAAAGAAAGAAATTAGTATTTAAAGCCAAGCAAGAGCGATAAAAGCAAGAAAATCACTTAATTTGTTGTGTTATCACAGAATGGTCTGAATACAGTATTTTACTATGAAATAATACAGTCACATGTTGTGAAATCCTGGTAATCATTTATCCTGTACATTCACAGTAATTAACTGTGCCTGCTTTGATTTCACTGTGAAATTCAAAATTACAGTATTATATTGTGAACATTTCAGGTAAAGACTGTAAAGTGGTAAAACAGTAATTTATTGTAAAATATTACAGCTAAATATTGTGAAATCATGGTAATATTTTACAGTGTGTCTATCAAAACAGTGACGCGTTCGCTGACATTCTGTAAAATGTAAATAAACTCTGAAGAATAAAACACATGAAAACATCAACATTATAACCAGTCCGTTACAGTATTACCATCCAAATATACTTCAGTAAAAGTAGAAGTACTCAGATCTTGTGCCTGAGTAAAAGTAGAAGTACTCAGATCTTGTACTTGAGTAAAAGTAGAAGTACTCAGATCTTGTTCTCTAGTAAAAGTAGAAGTACCAGAGTGTAGGAATACTCTGTTTCAGTAAAAGTCCTGCATTTAAAATGTTACTCAAGTAAAAGTAGAAAAGTATTCTCATCAAAATATAGTTAAAGTAGCGACAGTAAAAGTAGTCATTGTGCAGATTGGTCCATTTCAGAATAATATATATGATATGTTTTATAATGATTGATCATTAAAGTGTTCTCAAAGCTGGTAAAGGTGCAGCTAGTTTGAATGACTTTCAATCA
The DNA here is from genome assembly GCA_012861695.1 of Trematomus loennbergii. Lineage (NCBI taxonomy): Eukaryota > Metazoa > Chordata > Actinopteri > Perciformes > Nototheniidae > Trematomus > Trematomus loennbergii. Next base: position 43,772 of record JAAOOA010000200.1, read on the forward strand.
ATCAATCAATCTTTATTTCAGACTCAAGGTCCATATCACATACAAAATGACAAGATACACAATAAGATTAAAAAGCTATACACAAAATAAATAAAAACAAACAGATAAAAAACATAAAATCAGTCCAATTACAGCTAACCACACATGCTCACTGTCTGTGGAGGCTATTGCGCCAATGTCTCCAAATCATGGAAGAGAACCGAGTAGAACTCTTCACAGGGTTAATTAGAGTCGAGATAACATGATTGTCAGAGTCTTCTAGCGACACATGAATTTGTACATTAACTTTCTTAAAAGGACTTGGCAGGTAGGTACCCCAAGTTACCAAACAGCTGGCTTGCACTGTGCCATATTGGTACCCTCACCAGCAACCGTAAAGCATCATTGAATGCAACTTTTAGTTTTTGCATGCTGCTAGCCTTGTAGTTACTCCACAATTGAGCCGTGTGCAATGGTGTACAGAAAGCTTTAAAAAGTGATACCTTGACATCTACAGAGCACTTGTGAAATCTCCGCATTAATATGTTTGCCTGGGCATACAGTTTGCAGCGTTGTCTATGGATGTCTTTGTCGTCTGTAAGATCATCAGAAATATAATGACCAAGGTACTTCATCTCACTGCACACAAGAAGAATGTTGCTACTGAGAATACAATTAGGAAATACAGCCTTTGTATCCTCTTTACTTCTCACAATCATGATGCTACTCTTCTTGGCGTTATACTTAATATTAAAATCAATGCCATACTGGGAACAAATCCTCAGAAGCTGTTGTAAGCCAGCACTGCACGGGAAAAGATGATTACATAATCTGCATACATAAGGTGGTTGACAAGAGTAGCACCGATGACACAGCCAGTTTCACACAAGTTCAGTTTCCTAGACAGATCATCCATGTACAGATTAAACAACAAAGGAGATCAAATCCCACCTTGCTTGACCCCATTACCAACATCAAAATGTTCAGACACAGTATTGCCCCACTTCACCTGCATAGTCTGATGTGCATACCAGAAGGCTAAGATCCTTATTATGTACTTGGGTACCCCTCTCTGGCACATTTTGTCAAATCATTTGAAATGATTCAGTCTATCAAATGCCCTGGAAGCATCAATACAACACAGAAACATGGTGGAATTATGGCTTCTATATTTTGCTATAATGTCTTTTAAAGCAAAACACACATATCTGTCCAACACTTTGGAGAGAATGCTAGCTAAAGCAATGGGTCTGTAATTATCAATGCCATTCATCTTCCAGCTTTATCCTTGATGACTGGCACAAGTAGCACAGATAACATGGAATCTGGTAAGACACCATGATTAAGGAAACCAGTAAGACACAGAGCAAGAAGAGGAGCAAGCTTAAGACTGGCATATTTGAAGTGTTCAGCTGAGATGAGATCCGGGCCACAAGCTTTGTTATTTTCTAGATTCATTATAGTGTTGAAGACTTCCTCTGATCTGACTGTAACGTTTTCAGTGGAGTCAACCTTTTCAACCACAAATGCATCACTCTTAACTAGGGATGCTCCGATCGCCAATTTTGGGGCCGATCGCCGATCACCGATCGCCAGAATCAGTATCTGCCGATACCGATCGCCGATCCGATCGAGTGGGCGGGCCTAAATGGAAGATTTAAACATCACTTTAAATCTTCCATTTAAAGTGATTTTAAAACTCAGTTTAATGGGCTCATTCACTGGAGCTTCCACAAACAACAATCAACTTAATTATTACATTCAAATTATGTATATTATTCAAGTTTACATTCACTTTGGATAATAACACGGGAGAAATGAGCAAGCGCTCTCTTTTCCTCTCTCTCCCTCTCTCTCTCCCTCTCTCTCTCCCCTCTCTCTCCCCCGCTCTCCCTCTCCTGACAGCCCGTCAGTATCGTCTCATGCAGCTCGCTGATCCAGTAATGTGTGAGGCCGACAGTGAAGAATAAACATATTTATAACTAGTTTAGCTTGTTCCAGAGGTAGATAAATAGCTAAGTGTGTTAGGTCTAACTCTTGTGTGTTTCGCTCCGCTCACCGCTCCGTCACAGCGGGAGGAGCTGCAGGATTTCTGCTTCACACACATTGCATACCGCTATTTTACTGTCTTTTTCGGACACCTTAAAATAATGCCAGACTGGTGAAGCCATTTTGGCGAGCTTGTTTTGCCGCGCACGAGAAAAGTGTCATGTATTTTACGTCATGCGATCGGCCCTCGCGATCGGCATGTTTAGAGAGCACCGATCGATCGGTAGAGAGTGAGTATCGGCAGATCTCGATCGGTGACCGATCGATCGGAGCATCCCTACTCTTAACACAGTTGAACAACTCATGATAGTGTTGTCGCCACAGTTCAGCAATGTTGTCTGACCCACACACTCCTTCAATAGAAGACGGTAAGGGAGTCTTACAGCTGTTTATGACTTTGACCTCTTTCCAGAAATCATAGCAACTATTGTTGTGCAGCTTTCTGGCAAGTGAGTCAGCCCTCAATGTGTCCTCATTTTTTTTAATGAAGCGGACAGCATACTTATATTTGGCATTAGTGGCCTGTTTATGTTTAAACAAAGACCCCTGTCTCGGCCTACCAGATTCTGCCCACAATTTAAAAGCATCTCAAGCAGCCGGTGTAGCTCAGTCACATGTTCATTCCATCCAGGTTTTATGCTCCTTTTTCTTATTTGTAAAAACCCTTACTTGAGGCATTTAACACATCAATAATAAGATCATATGTAAAACATAGATCACTACCATGCTGTGCATTTTTACAGTTGGTGTCACTACACAGCATTGCTTCTCTTGGAATTACAACCAAGTCTAATGATTAGTCAGTGAGTGAGGTATAGTGTTTAATATCCTTCTCACTTAACTTTGACCAATCCAGCCCCTGTGTACGTTGTATTGTCCTCAACAGATAGCACCGGAATATTTTCAACATTTAGGGTCAATACAAAAGGAATATGATCTGTAGTGGCCAACTCATAACAAATGTCAAGTTGTCCAGAGAAGCGTGTGCATCAGCTGTGCATATACAGTGATCAAGCCATGATACAGTATGCCATGCTTCACTAATATATGTAAAGCTTTTCTCAGGTAGTAGAGATTTACTTGACAGTATGAGATTATTATCGTTTGCCAACAGAGATTTATCATCCGAAATGTCAGCATTCAAGTCCCCCACTACATACACACAAGGTTGTGGCATTATCCTTAATGAATATGTTAACAAATGCCATATATGAGATATTCATCTTCATTTTCATACGATTCATAAGGTGTGTGTAAATATTTAAGATAATAAATGACCTATTTTCATACTTGATCTCTATACCAATGGCCCAGTCGACGTCCAATCTTACCACTGTAACCAAAGGATCATATTTACTGTTCCAGAGAATCGCCACACCACCAGGTGTCCTGCCATGGGCTATTTTATCACAGAGATCAGTAGTTGACTCTCCAACTCCATGAAAATGTGCATGTAGTGTATTCAGCCTTTCCAGATCTTGCTTAGGTAACATGTCTCTCGTAAGCACAGAATATCACATTCTCCAACAGTTTATAACAACCAGCCTCCTCGCTTTATCCCCAGCACTGTGCCCCACTCGTAGCCACGAGAGTTATATGACACCACCCGCATCCTATTGTTTATGTACTACAGTCATTTACATCAGCAGATGCATGATTCCCGTGTTGTACAGGTGCGACCACATTGTTTGTAGCAGTGCTATCACCCGCAAGCAACCCACTAGCAGGCCGTCTTGGCTCATAATAGCGACTTTGTATACTGCAGGGTAGCTTGTGGATTTACTCCAGGTGGAACTAAAGTCTGATTCAACACTTGATTATATTTCATATCATTCATCCACATCTGTAAAGTACTAAAGGTATTAAATACATGTAGTGGAGTAAAGTACACCATTTACCTCTGAACTGTAGTGGATTGGAAGTGCAAAGTAGCATAAAATAGAAATACTCAGGTAAGTACAAGTACCTCAACATTGTACTTAATTACAGTGCTTGAGTAAATGTACTTAGTTCCTCTCTGATCTGTAAAGCTCTCCAACATATGCAGGTTAGCATCCGGCAGCTTCTATGTGCTGGGGACCCGTACTGTACATTTCTCTCATCACACTTTGGGCTCCTCAACATGTGTGGGTTCCAGCAGGACTCTCTGAGCTGCAGACACATTCTTTCTGTGACTTTGTTCCAGATATTTGGAGCATAATAACTGAAGCTGTTTCTCCATGTTCAGGAACTCCCATCCCCCGAGTCCTGCGGCAGGAAGCGCTCCTTCTCTCCAAGAACTCCTGGACCCTGCAAGCTGGTCCAGAACCAGAGTCCCAGTGAGGAGTCCAGCCAGTCCACCTCTCAGAGTTAAACTAAACTACAACATTATTAAAGATCATGTTTAAAGTTAAAAAAAGGATGCTTTCAGACTGAATCCAGAAGTTTCTCAAGCTGCAGTCAAAGCAGGTCATTTGAGAAATATATAAAACAATTATAAACTGTGTTTTCTCATGAATTAACGACTTAAATCTTGTTTTCTTTCTTGTGTTTTTTAATCCTTCAGGATATTATATATTTTTTTCACATAACTTTAAGACTAAATATTATTTTCTCCCATAAATATCCCACTTCTTGTATTATATCCTGATTGATGAGTCAGCAGTAAAGCAGCCAGGCGTTAACGGTCAGCTGGCATGTGTATCTGTTCATTGGCTCATATGTGTAGCATGTTTAATGGCAGTGTGTTGAAAATGGCTGACAGGTGAATATGTCAGATCTCTGTGTGTTACTCAGAGAACCGTGTGCAGTGTTTTAGAAAGTGCAGAGTTGAATTGCAGATTGTGTGCAGAGCTGAAAATGTGTTTAGAGTTCTGTTTGATTTAATCCAGCCAGTTCTGCCGCAGCAAAGCATAAGGGCTCAGAGTTTGGACCTATGTGTTCACATTATATACGCTTCCTTTAGGCAATATATATATATATATAGATATATATGCCGTTAAAACTGTGTATTTTGTAAAACGTGTAACTTTTTTAAATTATAATTTCTTTTTTTAATCTTTAATACTTTGTTGTATGCATGAAGCTGTAACATGAAGGTAACATGAAGCTGTCTTTGTCTTCTTTCTGCTGTAACAATGTACATGTATCCTCTGTGGGACTAATAAAGGGATTCTGATTCTGATTCTGATTCTGATTCTGATTACACCTGCAGGAGCTTTCAGGACATCCCATTCCAAACTCTGAGGCATTCATTTGAACTTGGTCCCCCTTTGCAGCTATAACAGCTTCCACTCTTCTGGGAAGGCTTTCTACAGATCTTGGAGTGTGTCTGTGGAAGCCCTTTCATCCAGAAGAGCATTAGTGAGGTCACACACTGATGTTGGACGAGAGGCTGGCTCTCCGATCTTTTTAAAATATTTTAAACATAGTATATGCAGTATACAAAGTCATTAAAACTAGCTGCACCTTTACCAGCTTTGATAACACTTTAATGATCAATCATTATAAAACATATCATTTCCCCGGGCGCCGTTCATAATGGCAGCCCACTGCTCTAACACTAGGATGGGTCAAATGCAGAGAAACCATTTTGTTACATGGTAAGTATGCTACTGTGTATGACAATAAAAGCAAAAAAATATATATATATATATATAATTCTGAAATGGACCAATCTGCACAATGACTACTTTTACTGTCGCTACTTTAACTATATTTTGATGCTAATACTATTTACTTTTACTTGTAACCGAGTATTCCTACACTCTGGTACTTCTACTTTCACTCAAGTACAAGATCTGAGTACTTCTACTTTTACTCAAGTACAACATCTGTGTGCTTGTACTTTTAACTCAAGTACAATATCTGTGTACTTCTACTTTTACTCAAGTACAAGTTCTGAGTACATCTACTTTTACTTCAAGATCTGAGTACTTCTTCCACCTCTGATAGTAGAAAATGAATGAATACTCAGCTTTGTGTTGTACTACTCACCATAACCGCAAGATGGCGGTAGTGACCCCCGACTGTAAAAATAACACCACGAAGAAGAAGAGTGAACCAGAAGTGACGTCAGCTCCCTTTTCCTGCTACGAAGCTAGATAAACAAACAAAAGCAAGACATTAATTTAATATATTAACGAGTCTGAGGTCATTTTTAATTCCTCCTATGTAAAGATATGTCTACCAGGAACTCTATGTTTTCGTGAATCCTCTACAAGTGAAGGCTAATACAGGTTAGCATTGGTTTTAGCTGTCTGTCAGTAGTTAGCTTCGTTAGCTCGTGATGTTTGTTTTACGTCTGGGAAGAAGCGACATGAAAAACACAACGTTAAGATAACACTGACTTAACAATTACCAACATGGAGAATATTTAATTCAGATGTTGTATGATATGTTTTAACCCTTTAAGGCAATCACATATGTTGGAGAATTAATTGATTGCCATTATCTACATAATGTAGTGCCGAGAGAAGGGAGACGGAGGCGGTGCATCGGAGTGCAAATCTCTCTTTATTGGGGAGCAGAAATCGACATGCTGTCGGGTCGAAGGCACAGGAGACAAGAGAAAGTGAAAGGGACACACACACTGTAGGTACCCCGGAGGTACCGTCAACATATATGTCCGGGCGGAAACAATACCCCCAACCTGTAGTTCCATGCGTGAATTATGTACCCTAGTTAAATAGTGGTCACTACACAAGCCCCCCCAGAATTCAACCATGGACACAATCCTCGAGTCCGGGAGGAAGCACCACAGAGGCCGAGGAGGGCGGGGGCCGCAGGCGAGGGCCGGGCCATGGAAAGGGCCGTCGGAAGGGGGCTGCAGGAGAGGGTAGGGGCCCCAACGAAGGCGAGGGCATCCCCACCGGAGGGTGGGTGGCGGGCCGGAACGGGCCGTCGTCAGGGGGCCGCAGAAAGCAGGGTCGCGTCGTGGGGACAGGCGTGAAACACCCGGAGCTCCCCAGCAGGGAGGACGCTGCCCGGCCGCAGGCGAAGGCACAGCGGCGGCGGGCACGAAGTCCTCGGAGGAAGGAGCCGTGTCCCCGGGAGGAGGGAGACGTGGACAGGGGAGAGGCCAGACGGGGCGCCGTCGAGGCGAACCGTGAGCCGCGGTTAGAGGAGAGGCCAGGCAGGGTCCCGAAGCGCGCCACCCGCGGGCCGATGAAGGCACGGGTGACGTTCGAAACCGCCAAGGCGAGGGAAGAGGCGAGACGGGGTCCAGAAGCGCGTCACCCACGGGCCGAAGCAGCCGCATGTGACGTCCGAAACCGCCGTCGAGTGGTGATAACAGCGAGAGGGTCCACACGAGGCCGACCAGACATGGTCGAACCTCCTCTCAGGCACCAGAAAAAGCTCAAAAATGGTCGTCCCGTCCACAAAAAACAGGTGGGCGAAATAGCGAGAGGATCCATGCGAGGCCGACCAGACTTGATCGAACCTCCTCACCGGCACCACAAAAAAAACAAAAAAACAGTCGGATGCCTATAGCCGCTGTAGCTGCTAGTCATCGTTAGCTGTTGCCAGCTGCTAGCCGTTAGCAGTCGTGGCTAGCTGTTCTCGGCGGCCGTCAGTCGCTGGCCGACATGCAGCCGCATGTCCCGAATAAATCGGCACGGTCGTGTATCGCTCCATGGAAGGCTTGCCGTCCCCCAGAGCCGAAAAGCCTCGAAATGGCGAGCGTCGTCCGCGGCCATTCCGGAGGGCGCACCGAGCCACAGTCCGTGCGCACGTGGCAGCAACGGACAACTCCAAGAATCTCCGGCATTCCGAGAAAAGCTGCGCTTTTTGCCGTTCGATTCAGTCCCGGATCCTTCGCGAGACTTATGTCAGGGTCACCAATGTAGTGCCGAGAGAAGGGAGTCGGAGCGGTGGATCGGAGTACAAATCTGGCTTTATTGAGGAGCAGAAATCGACATGCTGTCGGGTCGAGCCGAGAAGAGTAAGAGAAAGTGAAAGGGACACACACACTGTAGGTACCCCGGAGGTACCGTCAACATATATGTCCGGCGGAAACAATACCCCCAACCTGTAGTTCCATGCGTGAATTATGTACCCTAGTTAAATAGTGGTCACTACAATAACACCTATATCACACTGTTATTAAACCCATATTATACATGAATACACCAATGTTACACCATTAAAACACCTATATTATACCCATGTTACACCATTATTACACCTATATTATACCCATGTTACACCATTATTACACCTATATTATACACATGTTACACCATTATTACACCATGTTACACTGTTATTAGACCTATATTATACCCATGTTACACTGTTATTAGACCCACATTTTACACAAAGATACAGCCTATCAAATGACTGCATCCCCCAGGATACAGAAACTATTTAATAATAATAATATATATTTATTTTGTTAGCGCTTTTACAGGTGCTCAAAGACACTTTACAGATATAGTGAAATAAAATAAAAGAACAACAAATACATATATATAGTTAAAGTACTTAACGTTAGGGTAGGTAAGTTTGAGAACTGGCTCGAGATACACTTTTTGTTATATTCCATGGAATGCTCTTAACATCCTGATAGCAATGAATATCTTAAGTGCTTTGACAAAAAATCCATAAAAAAATGTCATCTGTGGAAGCCGTGGCGCTGTAAAAAGCACGACCAATCATTTTAGCCAGCCCGGCTAAAATAACTGGATGGCCTACCTGCCTGTCAGCCTTCCATCTGTGCACAAACTTATCTCGTGCCCTCATTGGTCATGTGCGCGTTCGTGTGTGTTGGAGGAGGGGCTCTGTAAGGAAGTGGCAGATTTTTTCCGGCTGTGTATTTTTCAATTCTAGCGATCTCGAGCTGGTTTCGCCAAAATTACCTACCCCACCTTTAAAGTCAAATTAAAATCAAGCAATACAAAAACAATCACACATTAAAAGCCAGATTGAAGAGGTGAGTTTTTGTGAGTCTTTTGAAGCTGGTGAGGTCAGTGCAGTCTCTGATGGGTTGTGGGAGTGAGTTCCAGAGGGAGGGGCAGCGACGGAGAAGGCTCTGTCCCCCCAGGTCCGGTGATTGATGCGTGGGGTGGATAGGAGGTTGGCTTCTGATGAGCGGAGGCAGGGGAAGGGGTGTGGTGGTGCAGCAGGTCTGTGAGGTAGGGGAAGGGGTGGTGGTCAGCAGGTCAGTCTGTGAGGCAGGGGGAAGGGGTGTGGTGGTGCAGCAGGTCTGTGAGGTAGGGGGAAGGGGTGTGGTGGTGCAGCAGGTCTGTGAGGTAGGGGGAAGGGGTGTGGTGGTGCAGCAGGTCTGTGAGGTAGGGGGGGGCTGGTTGGTGAGGGCTTTGTGAGTAATGAGGAGGACTTTGAAGTCGATTCTTTGACGGACGGGGAGCCAGTGGAGGTTCTGGAGGACGGGAGGGATGTGGTCTCGGAGCGGGTGTGGGTTTGGGTGAGGAGGCGGGCAGCAGAGTTCTGGATATGTTGGAGTTTATTGAGGAGGTTGGATGGTATGCCGTAGAGCAGGGTGTCAAACTCAAGGCCCGGGGGCCAAATCCGGCCCGCAACTTCATTTTATGTGGCCCGCAAGAGCTTGCAAAGAATATAATAAGTTTATTATATGGTCACATGCCACTTTACAGAAGCAGGTTGCCCATAAACTACATGTCCCACAATGCATCTCATTTTGTGACATGCGCACTGAAGAGACTTTCAATTATTTGCCCTGGACTTCTGCTTTCAGACGTAGTTAATTATGAAGTTATTACCCTATCCGATAATAATCCAATGCAGAGGCAATAATGTGATATAATACATTATTTTATGTATTTATATATTTATATATGTATAGTTATATAGTTACAACCGGCCCTTTGAGTGCAACCATAATGCTGATGTGCAAGGGTGTAACTTTGGTTTGAGAAGTGGGGGGGACACAAAACAGGGGGTCCTCCGCAATGAAATATTTTCTCAATTTAATTCCATTTCCTGCCTTTCTACAAATATATTAGGGACTATAGTGTTAACAAATCCAAGAAAAATGTGTAGTGTATATAATGAGTGTGCACACTTATCTAGTATCCTATCCATGTGAACCTGTTTTATTTGTGATTACCTGACATCCTCTAGGGGGGTCCGGGGCATGCACCCCCGGGAAGATTTGTTTCTTTAAATTGAAGTTGAATGCATCAATCTGGTGCACTTTGAGGGCAACATTAAGAGATTTATGGATACAGTTCTCACACTCATATGAAACAGAACTGTATATATTTCAATAATCAAAAAGCCATTAGAATATGCTCACAACCAATAACAAATCATTGATAACTCCTCTCTCCTATCTTTATCTTACCTAGTCTGCATTTTTTCTTTTTATTTATGCATATTTGACTAATCACTCCCCTTTCAAACTGTGTTTTTTATTTGTACTGACCTATAGTACACATTGGAAGGATTTCTGAACTTATTTTATATACAACTATATATTACATAGATGGAAATATTTGTTTACATAGATGACCAAACCGTTTGAGACCCACTGAGATAACTAGACTAAAGTTTACAACCTAGGCAAGGCAAGGCAAGGCAAGTTTATTTATATAGCACCTTTCAACACAAGGTAATTCAAAGTGCTTTACAAAAATGGAAGACATTTTAAAAATGGCATTTAAAATCAGTCATTAAAAAGAAAAGATAATAAAATAAACATTAAAAGAAAAAATACATGGATAAAAGTTAAAAGTTACAGTGCAGTTTAAGATGTGAATAGTTCAATTAAAAGCAGCGGCAAAAAGAAAAGTCTTCAGCCTGGATTTAAAAGTAGTAAGAGTTGCAGCGGACCTGCAGGTTTCTGGGAGTTTGTTCCAGATATTTGGAGCATAATAACTGAATGCTGCTTTACCATGTTTAGTTCTGACTCTGGGGACAGAAAGCTGACCAGTCCCTGAAGACCTGAGAGTTCTGGATGGTTCATAATTTAGCAGTAGGTCAGACATGTATTTTGGGCCTAAACCATTCAAAGCTTTATAAACCAGCAGCAGTATTTTGAAATCTATTCTTTGACACACAGGAAGCCAGTGTAAGGACTTCAGAACAGGAGTGATGTGATCCACTTTCTTAGTGTTGGTGAGGACTCGAGCAGCGGCGTTCTGAATTAGCTGCAGCTTTCTAATAGATTTTTTAGTGAGGCCTGTAAAGACACCATTGCAGTAGTCGAGTCTACTGAAGATAAAAGCATGGACAAGTTTTTCCAAATCCTGCTGTGACATTAGTCCTTTAATCCTAGATATGTTCTTTAGGTGATAGTAGGCTGATTTAGTAACTGTTTTAATGTGACTGTTGAAACTCAGGTCAGAGTCCATGACTACACCTAGATTTCTGGCTTTATCTGTTGTTTTGAACATTGCAGACTGAAGCTCAGCGCTAACTTTTATACGTTCTGCCTTGGCTCCAAAAACCATTACCTCAGTTTTATCTTTGTTTAATTGGAGAAAGTTCTGACACATCCAGTCATTGATTTGTTCAATGCACTTACTCAGTGTTTGAATTGGAGCATAGTCTCCTGGTGAAATTGTTACGTAAATTTGTGTGTCATCCGCATAGCTATGGTAACTTATTTTGTTGTTTTTCATTATCTGAGCCAGTGGTAGCATGTAGATGTTAAAGAGAAGAGGCCCCAAGATGGAGCCTTGAGGTACCCCACATGTCATATTTGTCAACTCAGATGTGTATTTACCTATAGAAACAAAGTTTTTTCTGTCCTTTAAGTAGGACTCAAACCAATTTAGAACTGTTGCCGAAAGTCCCACCCAGTTTTCTAGTCGGTCTAGTAATATGTTGTGGTCAACAGTGTCAAACGCAGCACTGAGATCTAATAATACTAACACTGAAGTTCTGCCACTGTCTGTGTTTAAGTGGATGTCATTGAAGACCTTTACAAGAGCAGTCTCAGTGCTGTGGTTTGGACGAAATCCTGACTGGAACACATCCAAACAGTTATTTAAATGCAAGAAGTTACTCAACTGTTGAAATACAACTTTTTCAATGATTTTACCTAGAAATGGCAGGTTTGATATTGGCCTGTAATTGTTCATTACTGAGGCATCTAGATTATTCTTTTTTAAGAGCAGTTTAATGACTGCAGTTTTCAGGGCCTCTGGAAAAATACCTGAATGAAGAGATGTGTTTACTATATGAAGTAGATCTGAGGCCATGCAAGGAAAAACATCTTTGAAAAATCCTGTTGGAATAATATCAAGGCAGCAGGAGGAGGATTTCAGAAGTTGAATAATGTCCTCTAAGTTTTTACCATTAATCTGATGGAATTGTGTCATGGTGTTTGAATTGATATTAGGCGGACATAGGGACAAAACATTTGCTGTACCTGATGTAGAGGCACTGACTGCTTGTCTAATTTTCTGAATTTTGTCAGTGAACAAGGCACGTGCGTTGTTTTTGTTTTTGGTAATGATGTCAGAGAAGAAAGACTGTTGTGCGTTTTTCAATTCCAAATTATAAAGGCCAAGTCTCTCTTTATAGATTTCAAAGTGAACCTGGAGATTTGTTTTTCGCCACCTACGTTCAGCTTTTCGACACTCTCTTTTTTCTGTTCTCACGGTCATGGCCTTTCTCCATGGAGATATTTTCTTGCTAATCACTTCCTTTACCTTAGTTGGAGCAATGGTATCTATAACATTTTTAATTTTTGAATTAAAATGATCTACTAGCTCATTTACTGAGATGTTAGCAGGGGCAAGTGTGGATGAAAAATTATGAGTAAACATTTCCCTAGTATTTTCTGTTAAATATCGCTTTGTGGTTACCTCTTTCTGAACATTTTTGTGAACAGAAATAGAGCTCTCAAAGAAAACACAGGAATGATCAGAGAGTGCAACATCAGTCACCACAACCTTTGAGATATTCAGACCCTTTGAGATAATTAAGTCCAGAGTGTGCCCCTTATTGTGCGTGGGCTCCGCCACATGCTGAGTCAGTCCATAGTTATCAAGAACACAAAACAGTTCTTTAGCCCCTCTGTCCTGGGGGTTGTCAACATGGATGTTAAAATCACCAACAATGACTAAACGGTCAAAGTCAATACACACTATAGACAGCAGTTCAGTAAAATCATCAAAAAAGCTTGCACAGTATTTGGGTGGTCTATAGATATTTAGGAACAGAGCTCGAGAGGAGCATTTCAGCTGAAGGGCCACATATTCAAAAGAAGCAAAGTCCCCATAAGATGTCTTCCTGCATTGAATGGAATCATTGAACAAATAGCAACTCCACCCCCTTTCTTATGCATTCTTTCCTGACTCATAAAACTAAAGTTGGGAGGGGTTGATTCGATAAGAACAGCTGCACTGTTATTTTGTTCAATCCAAGTTTCCGTTAAAAACATAAAATCGAGATTGTGCTCAGTGATAAAATCATTGATTAAAAATGTTTTTCCTGCCAAAGACCTGACATTTAATAAAGCTAGTTTAAGTTTGTTAAATACACTATCAGTAAAAAATGTTGTGACAAGCTGTGGCTGACATGGAATCACTGCTAAATTTGATAACCTCACACAAACGTTTGAGCACTTCCTGTTTCTAAGCTGATTTACCGCTCTTAATCTATTACCTATCAACACAGATATCGGCAAAGCTACTGGCAGGCAGGGCCCCGGCATGTGCTGGAAAGAGTTGAGAGTGCCATATGCCCTTGAGCCTGGACCCAGCACATATCAGTAAAAGTTTGTTGCGTTTTGTACACACACATCCTTATCAGGCTTCGGAGACTGCAGATGCTTTCTTGAAGGGATGGGAGGTGGTTGACGTAGGCACGGTGATGAAGACGGGGGAGATGGTGCGCGTCTCTGCTTCGTGATTTTGGTGGGCGTTGTGGAAGGGCGGGGGTAAAGGAGATGCTGCCAGGGGGGGAGGTGGTTGACGTAGGCTTGTCTTCGGTGATTTTGGTGGGCGTTGAGGGGCGGGGGTAAAGGACATGCTGCCAACCCTGCATCTCGCCTTCATGCGGTCATCGAACTCCAGGGGGGAGGGCGAGGGTGAAAGGGTGAGCGGAGAGTAGAGAGAGCTGGGGGATGAATGAAGAGTATCCTCAAAGGCGTTGACAGGGGGGTGACGGGCAGTGGAGACTCCTCCATTTGTGTCATAGGTCTCCCATAATCAGAACATTCCTCAGGCGGGTGCAGTGATACTTCTTCAGGGTTTTCTGCGCATGTGTTGTGTCTTTCTCCTGTTTTGATTCCTCTTGCCGCTTGTCCTTGGCAGAGGGAACAGATTGCTGACGCAGGCAGTTGAATATGTTAGAGATAAACAATTTCACTCCTGACTTGTTCAGGCAAACTCCATCTGCCTTAAAAAGATGTCTGCGATCCCAGAAAAAGTTAAAATTGTCAATAAAATGGACAGAATGGTCAGTGCAGGCAGCTGAAAGCCACATGTTCAATGCAAACAGTCTGCTGAATCTCTCCACTCCTCTTCTGACTGGCGGTAGAGGGCCACTGATGAACACCTCCGCATTTAGAGAGCTGACAGTTTCCAACAGACATTTAAAGTCTTCTTTCAGCACTTCTGACTGTTGTTTCACAACATCATTTGTTCCAATATGTAGTACCACATTCTTCACAGTCGGATGTTCAGCCCCAATATGCAGGATCTTCTCAGCCAAGTCGGAGACCATATCCTTGGGAAAACAGAGTACTTTGGTGTTGTTCTTACTACACAGACCTTTTACATCTCTTACAGCAGAGTCACCCACAATCAGAGTTTCAGGCCCAGTCGTTAGCTTTCCCTCTAGCCTTTTACTTTTGGAGTAGCTATTGGTCCTTACCCTGCTGTGTGAAGAGGACAGGTTATCCAGGTCATCAGAAAGAGATCTCCGGTTCTCGGTCAGCAGAGCGTATCTGTTCTGGATTGGCACACTTGGTGGTTTAGGAGGATTGTTTGTAGTTCTCCCTTTAGCAGCTGTCCACGGCTGTTTCCTAGTATGAATAGGGGTTGAAGAGGCACTCTTCCTGGGTGATAACAATGCAGGCCAGCCGGTCGCATCACAGATTTCAGAGCGCTGGGCTCTGCCTGTTATTCGTCCTCCCAAATCCCATGGAAATGATTTACTCTTAGGCTTTGCACCCAGAGAGTTCCAGGGAGGACTACCACTTGTAGATTTATTACCCAGTACACAGCCCTCCTGTTCCTTGGAAACCTTGTAGCTGCTAACTAGCTGTGAGTTAGCATACCCTTTTCCATTATCTTGCAACACTGGTAAAGTGGTGTTATTCCCACAACATAGTCCATTCACTTCCACGTTAACTTCCAACCGTTGCATTTTCATTTCCAACACAGCCATCTTCTGTTGAAGTTTGTGGAAGTCATCTGTAGAGAACGGAGGCATTTTGCTACCAACTAGCTTAAGCTAAATAGCATGCAGTAGCCTACCAGGCTTTAGCTGTTGCTAGGCCACGCTACTGTAAGACTGAGGTCGTCGTAAAAATGTTGAAATATGGCTGAAACCCTCCGTCTATTTACGATGAATAACTGTCCCAGTGATAAGTTAATGTCCAGGAGCCGCTGCTCGAAGTTTTCAGAGAATAAGAATAGGAAAATCAGCATAAAAAGTAAGCAGAGGCAAGAGCAAGCAGAAAAGCGTCTGCACTGTAAGAAAGATAAGACAAGGTAACCTAATCACTCAGAGAGTCCTTTACCTCCCTGAGCTGACGTTAACTCTCTCAGTCCGACAGGAGAGGACTCTCCCTCTCCTTATTGTTGAAACAGCTTCTAATCTCCGTTAGCTCCGAGCTAGCACCAGATGCTAACACAACCCACGTAACTCTCTCAGTCTCTCTCTCTCTCTCTCTCTCTCTGTCTCTCTCTCTCTGTCTCTCTCTCTCTCTCTCTCTCTATTTCTCTCTCTCTCTCTATCTCAGTCTCTCAAAGTCCGACAGGAAAGAGCTCTCCCTCTCCTTATTGTTGAAACAGCTACTAATCTCCATTAGCTCCGAGCTAGCACCAAATGCTAACAACAACCCCACAACTCTCTCTCTCTCTCTCTCTCTCTCTCTCTCTCTCTCTCTCTCTCTCTCTCTCTCTCTCTCTCTCAAGATGCGCTCGTGCCACACACACACACAGACGCTCCTCCGTGACGATGACCGGTGGCGTAAAAAAGAAAGAAAAAAAGAAAAAAAAAGATTAAAAAGTGGGGGGGGACACAAATGGGATTTTGAAAAGTGGGGGGGACATGTCCCCCCTGTCCCCAGTGGAAATTACGCCCATGCTGATGTGGCCCGCGATGAAATTGAGTTTGATACCCCTGCCGTAGAGGATGCTATTGCAGTAGTCGAGTCGTGATGTGATGAATGAGTGATGGGGTATTTAAGGGGTAAATGTGATATTTAAACTTACATTTGGGGCTCTATTTTAGAAATAAATCCTGTGGTCTTTATATTGTTGCATCGACTCAGTGGTCTTGTGTCTTATATGTCAGAGAGAAAACATGATTTATTTTATTTCTATTATCATACCTTTGACCTCCTTGTGTCTATCTGATAACATGTTATATTTTGCTGCATGTACCTTTTTAAAGTTCTTAACAAATAATCTGAGGGAATTTCTTGGTGTTTGTTTGTGATGTGTCATTTTGTAAAGCACTTTGAGCTGCATGTGTTGTATGAAAAGTGCTGTATAAATAAAGCTTTATTATTATCTTCTTCTCCTCTCTCCTCCACAGATTGTCAGGTTGTGGGAACCTTGGCGCAGGTTTTAACCCGAAGTGCTCTCCTTTCATCTGGCCATCATGGCGTGGGCTCTGAAGCTTCCTCTCACGGACGAGGTGATCGAGTCTGGTTTGGTGCAGGATTTCGATGCCAGTCTGTCGGGCATCGGGCAGGAGCTCGGGGCGGGGGCGTACAGCATGAGGTACTGCAGACATCTGAATCAGAAACCCTTTACTTATGGGAAGGGGGTGGAATATTCTTTATCAGCGGTTCCCAACCTTTTTCAACTCAGGGCCCACTTAAGAATACAAAACAATATATAAAAATGTTTCCTGGCCCACATCGAACAATAAACAATACGGAGGCTAAATAAAGTTCTGATTGGTCGATTCAGAACAGGGTCTCCAGGGTCTCCAGGGTCTCCAGGTCCAGACCGTGACCCCCCAGCTGGTTCTGAACTCTCAGGGTCAGATCATCGCCACGCTGGAAACGGATGTGCTGTGACGTCGGCTGCAGTTCTGCCCAAAGTCGCTGCTACTCCAACATTCACCAAACCCATCTCACAGGTACAGCCTGTCTGTGATTGGGTGGAATACAAAGTGGTTTCTGCTTTGAAACAGACCGAAAGCTACTGAAAGCTTATAAAGTGGTGCAGTGATGACGTATTTTTGTAGGCCGCATGGGTTCCCTCGACAAAAAAAGCAACGGGATTTCTCCATAGGATTTTGGAATATTGTAAAAATGAAGATCTGTGGAAAACGAACCTGTTTGATAAATGCACGTTTTGTTCAGCCGGATCATCTCCACATGTCTTCCCTAATTTTATAAATTTTCTAATCATAAATCTAATCTCCAGAAGCAAAATGCTAACGTTATGCTATAAAGGAACTACAGCCGAGTACAGCAGCACGACTTCAACGTCACGCCAACTTCAGATCCATATTCAAACATACAGATTCTAAAGTGAACAAAACGTGATCCGTCTCTTCAATGTGTCTCAACCACAGACCTTATTTCCAGATATTTTCCAAAAACTAGTTAAGTTAAAAACCCATTGACTCGAGGAACAGGAAGTGGGGAAATGTTGACGCACTTCCGGGTTTTAGGACTCGTTCCTGCACCACTCTATACCGCGTCTAATGTGAGTGTAGTGGGAGTCTCTTGTAACTGTTTCTGTTCCCCCAGGCTTCAGTAACGACCGTCAGTCAGTCCCCGATCGTCATCGCCCCGCAGCCGTCCCTCATGAAGCCCCCGCTGCCCCCCGCGGTGAACATCAGCTGTGGAGACATGGCTAAAGTGGGCCAACTCATCGGCAGTACGTTCCCCCCCTCTCATCCACTCACTGATCCACTCACTGATCCACACACTGATGATCCACACACTGATCCACTCACTGATCCACACACTGATCCACACACTGATCCACTCACTGATCCACTCACTGATTCTACACTGTAGCTTTGTGCAGATAACAATAAAACCTTTGAATATTTTGAATGTAGAGCCGCAACAGGTCGTCAGCGGCGAGGAGGGGATAAATCTGGACGAGATCCGAGAGTTCGCCAAAAACTTCAAGATCCGCCGGCTGTCTCTCGGTCTCACGCAGACGCAAGTAGGCCAGGCGCTCACCGCCACCGAGGGCCCGGCGTACAGCCAGTCCGCCATCTGCAGGTACTTCACTGAACCCAACATGAAGCCCTGATTCCCTCAGTAATGTAGGGTAAAGAAACAGCAACTATTCTCTCTTTATAATGGAAGTTGTTTCCATCCATTAAAACGATAGTTACGTATGTAACTACGGTTCTATGAATACTGGATGACCGCCAGAGGCGGTGCTTTAGCACTGGATATCTTCTGTCTCGCGCATGCGTAGGTCGAATATTTATATCAACAAAGTCACGTGTGACCTCGTATGACCCCGGAAGGCATAAGTTCAGTTCTATGGAATCTTCTCGCGGAAACACGAGATTCCGAGTGACCAAGAAACTCTGGCGGTCATCCAGTATTCATAGAACCGTAGTTACATACGTAACTATCGTTCTATTTCATCCTTACTGACCGCCAGAGGCGGTGCTTTAGCACTGGATGACCTATACCAACAGAGTCACGAGGAAGTCTGAATACTCCCCCTATAAGGATGGCCTAGGCGGACTCTGCAGGAGGACCACACCCAGCGGGTGAGGGGCGGCAACATTCACCCTGTAGTATCTGGCGAATGTGCTCGGAGATGCCCATGTGGCCGCAGCCCATATGTCCTCCAGGGGCACACCTCTCAAGGTCGCCCATGACGTGGAGACACTCCTGGTAGAGTGGCACATTACTCTGGGTGGCAAGGGACGGTCATTCGCCTTGTATGCCTGGGCAATGACGTCCACGATCCAGTGGGACAAGCGCTGTTTTGAGAGCGCACAGCCCCTTCTAGGACCACCGTAACACAGAAAGAGCTGTTCAGACTGACGCATGCCTGCGGTAGTCTGGACATAAGCTCTAAGGGCCCGCACCGGGCATAGGAGTCTTGACCTCTCTTCCCCTTCTCCTGATGGGGGGTCAAACCGTGCCAGCTGGATAGGCCGATTAAAATGAGAGCGTGCCAGCACTTTAGGGAGGAACGCTGTGTTCGGCCATAAGGTGACACCTGAGCCATCTGAGTTCCACCTCAGACACGAGCTGTTCACGGACAAGGCCTGAAGCTCGCTTACACGCTTTGCTGAGGTGATGGCAAGAGGGAAAGCAGTCTTAGCTGAGAGCCACTTCAGTTCTTCCTGTAACAAAGGTTCAACAGAAGGCGAGCATAGGGCATCCAGCACCAAGGGCAGGTCCCATGTAGGGGCCCTTGGGATATTCGGGGGGCGAAGCCTCAGAGCTCCCCCTTAAAAAGAGGGATACCAGCCTATGGCTCCCCACTGTGCTGTTGTCAGCCCTTGCGTGTTGAGCTGTTTCCACCTGTTTTCGTACTGCCTACGAGTAGATGGTGCCCTAGCATTTGAGAATAGTCTTCCTGACAGACTCTATGCAGTCGCTCAGCAGTGGGTCGGGCCCTCCAGTGGCCAGACCCACAGCTGGAGGTGGCAGGGGTCGGGGTGCCACATCCGACCCTCCAACTGAGACAAGAGGTCCTTCCTGTTGGGGAGACGCCAAGGCGTCCCACAGCAGAGTCTGTGCAGCAGATGGACAGGCCCGCACCTAGCTGGGTTAAACAAGGAAGTTTAACAGGACAGCCTAGCCAGGCGGCTCCTGCTAGAATCAAGCAACACGCCTACCAGGAGCGGGGGCGAGAACACTGCCTTCACTGGTTGAGTTGATAACGAATTCCAGATGCAGCGTAACCGGGAGCGGGTGCAAGAACACAACCTCCACTAGCTACCTGCTGAACGTGAAGAGTAGAGCAATGCTCCTACTCGCTGAACACAGAGAGGGATGTAAATGTCCTACACCCACGTTACCAGCAGAGAGAGCGGGAGCGAGAGCACTGCCTTCACCTAGGTGGATTAGATAAGGAAATTTAACAGGGCAGTTTAGCCAGGCAGCTGCTGCTAGAATTAAGCAGCGCGTCTACCAGGAGCGGGGGCGAGAACACCGCCCTCACTGGTTGAGTTAATAACGAATGCCAGATGGAGCGTAGGCGAGAACACAGCCTTCACCAGCTACCTGCTGAACGGAAAGAGTAGAGCAACGCTCCTACTCGCCGAACACAAAAGGGATGTAACTACACCCATGTTACCAGCAGAGGGAGCGGGAGCACTGCCTTCACCTAGCTGGAAAAAATAAGTTTTAGCAGGACAGCTTATCCAGTCGGCTGCTGCTAGAATAAAGCATCACGTCTACCAGGAGTGGGGGCGAGAACACTGCTTTCGCTGGTTGAGTGACTGTGTCCAGAGCCACCCCAATGAAGGTTAGGCTCTGAGAGGGGTTCAGACAACTCTTCTCCATGTTCACCCTGAGGCCTAGCCGGGCGACATGAGAGAGAAGGAGAGCCGTGTCCTTGATCGTCTGTAACCGGGATGGTGCACAGATTAACCAGTCGTCTAAGGAGAGGGAGAGTCCGAATGGGAGCACCCTGAACTGGAAATGACGACCTCTGAAGGCAAAGCGAAGAAACTGCCTGTGATGAGGCACAATAGGGACATGAAAATAAGCGTCCTTCAAGTCGACGGACGTGAACCATTCCCCCCTGGCCACGGTACGAAGAACGTCCGCTATGCTCAGCACATGGAAAGGTAAAATCTTTAGGAACTTGTTGAGTCCCCTCAGATCGAGGATTGGGCGAAGTCCACCGCCTTTCTTCCTTACCAGGAAGTAGGTCGAGTAGAAGCCCCCGGGCTGTGAGATAGGGTCCACAGGCTCGATTGCACCCTTGGCAAGGAGGACTGACGGCTCCTGGTTTAGGGCGATTTCTTTTGCCGGGTCGCTTATGGTGGTCATTTTGACCCGGCTGTAGACTGGGGGCCAGCGTCGGAACTGAAGCTTGTACCCTTGGGTTAAGGTGGAAACCACCCAGGGGTGACTGTGCCAGCCAAACCTGGCGACGAGTCTGGACGAGAGTGGACATCAGGCGCCCAAGCTCTCGAGACATCAGAGCGAACGCCTGTAATGAGGCGTCACTGAGGCTGGTAGAGGAAGCGCTAAGAGCATCCTGCTGCAGGGAAGCTGAGAGGGCGAGCATGAGGTGAGAGAGGGAATTGCCTATACGGCCCATGCGCGCCGCTGCATCGTAAACCTTAGTGAGCAGGTCATCAGTGACCCAACATTGGAGTCGAGGGCACCTGGCCTCCGACCTCAGAGCTTCGTCAGGGGAAACTATGAGGGAAGCAATGGTAGGCTCAACAGCCGGCGTGTGGTCAAGGCCAACTCTTGCTGCATCCTGCATGGCTGCCAAGGCTCGACCATCGGACGTAAGACTGTAAAGAGCCTTAGTGTCCCTCCAGCATGCATGTAACTCCCTCAGATACTCACAAAAGGGAGGAACAGTGCGGGTGGCGGGTGCCGGAGTGCGCCTAAAGAACGCACTGGCATGCGCTGTTTCGGGCTGCTGCGCATCCAGCTGCTGGTGAGTCAGTGCCATGCGAATGACGGTACCCATGGAGCCGTCATCTGCCTCCTCCGAGGGACCATGAGCTGAGGTACAGGAGCCAGGCCCTAAAGCATGGGATGGGCTCTCCCCGTCATACTCATTAAATTGAGTGGCTGAAGCTGCCATCGAGAACACATCGTCATCTAGAACCAGCTCAGCCACGGGTGGATCGGGTGCGGCGGCGTGCTCTGTACGGGCACCAGAATGGAGAGCCAAGAGGAGTGACTTCATCTGGGCTAGCTCAGTAGTGAGTAGGTCCACCCTGGAGGACAGCCTATCAGGCTTAGTCCTCTTCTTGGGCGGTGCACCCGCAGCCTCTGTGGCCCAACGCCTAGGATGGGTAGGTTGGGCTGGAGTCGACTGTGCAGGGGGAAGGCCACCCTCAGTCAGTAGTTCAACCTCGGCTAGTCTAGCAGCTCTTACCGCACGAGGCATGATGGTGCAATTCATGCACGGGTCCTCCGAAAGGCCCTCCCTCAGATGCTCGAGGCCAAGACAAGAGGGGCAAAGGTCATGGCCATCCTCTGGTTAAAGAGGAGCCATACAGGTGTTAGAGCCGTTAGACCTAGCAATAGCTAGAGCACTCAGCTGACTGTAAATAACTGGGCCAGGAAACAAATATGCAGTGGAGGAGAGTGAGCACAATAGTAGTTAGCTTGAGCGTGAGCACTCTGCTAACTGGGGTGAGAAAAATGAAGTCAGTTAATGGGTTTATGCCGTGAGAGGAGAGCGGGAATACTCTCTCCACTAGCGCCGTAGCGAGTTAGCCTAAGCGAGAGCACTCAGTTAACTGGAGGGTAGAACAGGAACTAATTGTGAGCTGTGAGAGGGGAGCGAAGACACTCTCTTCACTAGCGCCGTAACAGTTAGCTTGAACGAAAACACTCAGCTAACTGGACGATAGAACAGGTAAGGAAACAAATGTATGTAGTGAGAGGGGGGCGGAGACGCTCCCTTCACTAGCGCTGTAGCAAGTTAACTTTGAGCGACAGCACTCAGCTAACTGGAGGATAGAACAGGAACTAATTGTGAGCTGTGAGAGGGGAGCGAAGACACTCTCTTCACTAGCGCCGTAACAGTTAGCTTGAACGAAAACACTCAGCTAACTGGACGATAAAACAGGTAAGGAAACAAATGTATGTAGTGAGAGGGGGGCGGAGACGCTCCCTTCACTAGCGCCGTAACAGTTAGCTTGAACGAAAACACTCAGCTAACTGGACGATAAAACAGGTAAGGAAACAAATGTATGTAGTGAGAGGGGGGCGGAGACGCTCCCTTCACTAGCGCCGTAACAGTTAGCTTGAACGAAAACACTCAGCTAACTGAACGATAGAACAGGCAAGGAACCAAATGTATGCAGTGAAAGGGGGGCGGAGACGCTCCCTTCACTAGCGCAGTAACAATTAGCGAGAGCCCTCGGCTAACTTGTACACAATTATCTCATTAGCTTGAGAATAGATAGCACAATCAGCGATAAATGGTAGCGATCTCACCGGCTGACGTGCAGGAGCGTCCGCTCTTTACCGGTTCGGAGCTCCTGGGGTCCGAGCGGTGAACACCGCGGTCCCCTCCCTTGGGAGGGCGGACAGCTCGTCGCAGCCTTTGGAGGGCGAGCGTTTTTATAGCCCGCAGCTCCAATCGAGACGATCGCAAGGCTACAGGTAGCGATGAGCTAGAATCGAATTTTCAATAAGCTAGCTTGGCTTCTACTCAAAAAGTAGTAACCTGCGCAGCGAGAAGATGAAAAAGAACTGAACTCGTTGACAACACCGGAACTTATGCCTTTCGGGGTCATACGAGGTCACACGTGACTTTGTTGATATAAATATTCGACCTACGCATGCGCGAGACAGAAGATATCCAGTGCTAAAGCACCGCCTCTGGCGGTCAGTAAGGATGAAATAGAACAGACATTTCTCACGCGTTATCTTTTTATTTATTCGTTTTACTAACAGCTGTTTCAGCTTACGTCTGAATCACAGTTTTCACATCAGACATCAAATCCTGAATACAAAATGTTGAATCTGGCCGGATGTTCATGAAACTTGTGTTAATCACACATTCAAAAATAATTCTTCCATCACACATTCACAAGAGAATAAAGGCCTTTCCATTAGTCAAACAAACCCAGACAGAAGAGGCAACACTCAAATGAAATGATAAACGAAATGACATCATCTTTCTTTCTCTTTTATGGTTTATGTTATATAATTTAACTTTTAAAAAACTATGTCTCGACAGCTTTTTATGTCTCTTAAAATCTGGCTATACCATTAACATACCCTCACTAAAGAGATGTATTGTTAGATTAAAGCTGATGTAATTACAGTAATATATATCCTGCTGAATATCTTTGGCTCTGCAGGTTTGAAAAGCTGGACATCACCCCTAAGAGCGCCCAGAAGCTGAAGCCGGTTCTGGAGAAGTGGCTGGCCGAGGCGGAGCACTGGAACCAGAAGGGACAGCAGAACCTCATGGAGTTCGTCGGCGGAGAACCGTCCAAAAAACGAAAGCGACGCACGAGCTTCACGCCGCAGGCCATCGAAGTCCTGAACTCATACTTCGACAAGAACGCGCTCCCGACGGGACAAGAGATCACGGAAATGGCTCGAGAGCTGAACTACGATCGAGAGGTGGTGAGAGTTTGGTTCTGCAACAGGAGACAAACGCTGAAGAACACGAGCAAAATCAACGTCTTCCAGGTCCAGTAGCAACGTCCTTCTGGAGATATTTCACACAGAAACGCAGGGAAGGACTGTGAGGAGAATACAAGCCAAGTGGGAAAATATGAACTTTGGTAACACTTTATTTTAAGGTACACATATTCGCCATCATCTAGTTCAGGGGTGCCCAACCTTTTTTGAACCAAGAGCTACTTTTAAAGTTGCCAGTCTGCCGAGATCTTGTGTGTGTGTGCGGACTGTCACTCCTGTTGCCACGGACAACGTCAGCGAACAAGAGCCCACTAGCCACGCCCCGACACATGGGGTCACACCAATCACAAAGCTTTGGTGCGTTCAAGTGCATTATTCTGGCACAGGAAGATTATGTTATAGGACATTAACGATAAAACAGAATATTGTTGTTCTATTTTTAGACACATCTCGCGATCGACTGGGATCGACTGGTTGGGCACCCCTGATCTAGTTGTTAATTAACATGCATATTAGCAGTATATTGGCTCTGTATTAGTCATTATAAAACACGTATTAATGCCTTATTCTACATGACCATATTCTACAGGCCATTGGTTAAGAGTTTGTCCTCAATAACCCTCTAATTAGTGCTTATTTATTGTAAGTAAGGACGTTGTTGTGCATGAGTTAGGGTCTTAATATGCTCAATATGGGCCTAATAACTCTCATAATAACACCTAACAAATATGGTCTATTCTTATGTAACAACACATGAAACTATAAATGTTAATTGTGTCAAAATAACTCAAAATTAGGTTTTTCTAACTCAGAATAAGTTCCCTATTTTAAAGTGAAGTCTTGTTCATAACCAATAAGCTAGTAGTTTGACTCTAATGTGTAAATGAACAACTAGTTGATGGTGAATATGTGTACCTTAATCTAAAGTGTTACCTGAACTTTTTAAGAAAAATGAAGAGAAATTACACATAAAAGAGTTCTAATAACAAGTTTCTATCGTATTTTAAGATATGTGTACACAACTCCTGTGAAGTCAAACTGCATGGTCCTTTTATCATATAGAGTGATGATAATAACATTTCATATTTAATAATATTTGAACTTTTATACAAGTGGTTTTATAGGAAAATCCCTCTGAATGATCAAAGTGGCAGTGCATTGAGTCACATTGATTTAGTCGCATAATTGTCACTTTACGCTGATATTTGAATAACCACCATGGATGTTTTGAAAAATTCTCATTTATTTTATATTCCCGTGGTAGTTGTGCTACATTGGCAGCTTGTAAAACCTAAATAGGATGCTGTAGACTGAAAAACAACCCTTTATTAATCAGAATTCGTCGTCTAATTAACACCAAAAATGAATTTTCCATCCATGACTCTGCAGCCATGTTTGGGGACAATCACCATTTTTATATTTCTTATTGAAAATCACAAAAATCTGCATTAATTTCCTCTCGTTCGGCTTTCATATTTTTATTGAGCAGCATAAAAATAAATGTGCCACACCGTCGGGGGTCCAGAGGGAATGATTTCTGACAGAAACTTGACTATTGCCCACGAAGCCACAACTGTAAACTAATCAGTTTTTATAATGTTACTTTCATACTGTGTGTGTGTGTGTGTGTGTGTGTGTGTGTGTGTGTGTGTGTGTGTGTGTTTTGTGTTCACACTTTAATGTGCTTTAATACTCTAAGAGTGTGTGGTGTTTCCTCCCATTTCTCTGTTTTAACCGGAGCTTCTGCTGCATTTTTAATCTCAAGTTGGATCAAGTTTATTGTCACAATAGAAGCTTAAAGTACGGTGGCCGACGGGAGTGAACGCGCTACTACGGCCCAAAACATTTCCATCAGGAGAAACGCTCTGCAGTTTCAGAAACGATGCAAATATAAAAACACAAATGTGCCAAAACATATGCAAAGAAATGAAGAAACATGATCACCAACTTGAGCAGTGTTTACTAAAAGCTGCTTAAAGGAAACGCTGCTAAAAGCTCAAAACACAACCAGGGGACACTAAAGAGTGACGCACACAGCTGGGAGACCAGGGGACACTAAAGAGTGACGCACACAGCTGGGAGACCAGGGGACACTAAAGAGTGACGCACACAGCTGGGAGACCAGGGGACACTAAAGAGTGACGCACACAGCTGGGAGACCAGGGGACACTAAAGAGTGACAACTGTCTCTGTTGTTGGAAACTTACCTAAAATGTTTTATGTTCTTATTTTAACAATGTGATCACATGACTCCTTCTGTTGTTACTGCAGATCTGCTGTAAGCTAGCTAGCTAACGTAGCTAACCTAGTCATTTCAGATATCCTGACAAACACTGACAGTTATGAGACAGACTCTGAGACAGAGACAGTTGTTCAGCTTTATCATCCTGAACGTCACCAAGCGCTCCGTCCCAGCTGTGTGCGTCACCCTTTAGTGTCCCCTGGTCTCCCAGCTGTGTGTGTCACTTTTTAGTGTCCCTGGTCTCCCAGCTGTGTGCGTCACTCTTTAGTGTCCCCTGGTCTCCCAGCTGTGTGCGTCACTCTTTAGTGTCCCCTGGTCTCCCGGCTGTGTGTGTCACTTTTAGTGTCCCCTGTGTTTTGGAACATTTGTGTTTTTATATTTGCAGCGTTTGCAAGCTGCAGCGGGTTTCTCCTAATGGAAATGTTTCTGGGCGGTTGTAGCACGTTTGCAACTATCAAACACCGTATTAATTGGCCTAAAATGAACTTAAAACGGTCTCATGTTGCCTATAATCGTTAACAACCATTTATATACTTTGAAAGCCTAAAATCAGTCAAATGACTGAATCACACATTGTTAGGACCTGTTCAGCCAATGAGAGGTGATGTTCTCTAATATGTTTAATCTGAATGAGTGTTTGCATGCGCAGTGTGAAATTATTTTGGTGTTTTTTTCTGTATCTTTGCCAATTCTTCACAAATTCTTTGCACTTTAGTGAAAGCAGGGAAAGCAACAAAGGGAAATGAATGGTTTGAATACAGGTTTCATTTATGTGTGGGAGAATTTGATTTCTGCATTTTCATGTAGCAGTAATGGTGACAAATGCAATCATCAACTTAACTATCATTAAGATTAATGTAATTTAAAATAATATCATTCAGTGAACTATAAGGTGCATTTTATGGTCTACATCATATTTTCCTTTTGAATCATTTTAAACAAGTCTCTCTATATTACAGTGGACATACAGTGAAATACAAAATAATTGATATTGCAAAGGTTACGCTTTAAAGGTCCCCTATTATGCTCTTTTCAACAATATATCACAGGTCTCAGATATATACAGAACCTGTCTCTGATTGGCTGAAACACCAAACAGATCATTGCAGCATCCCATAATCCCCACTGTTTCAGCCCTGTTTCCAAAGTGCTGATTCTCTGTCTGTTACTTTAGATGAAAATAAGGAGCCCCTCCCCACGCCCCTCTGAGAGAGATTTGGTTAAAAAGAACACAATGGTGCTCTAGGAGGAGATTCAGGTGATAAGGGGGGGGGGGGTTACCTTGGTTGGTGATTGGCTAATGGTTACACGAGACAAAACATCGTTAGGATCTCTTTACACAGAGGGGACACATGTTGATGTAGAAGAGACATGAAGAAGAGGGGACACATGTTGATGTAGAAGAGACATGAAGAAGAGGGGACACATGTTGATGTAGAAGAGACATGAAGAAGAGGGGACACATGTTGATGTAGAAGAGACATGAAGAAGTGGATTTTGCATAATGGGGGACCTTTTAAAATGTGTGTTTCTGTTTTGTCCAATAAGAAAGAACAACATGTTATATTGTAAGCTAAGAGAAAATAAGTTATAATAATAAGATATGTTAGCAGTCATTTCATTCTGCAAAGCACATTTAAAGTTCAGACAGAAGGGAAAACAGAAGTTTGATGGTTTTGTTTTGTAATTATCTGTCAGGTGAATTAAATAAACCCTGTTTTTATTAATCATTTCTTATTGTTGTGTATTTATTTATTTGTAACCTTTACGTTGGATTACATCAAGATGCACCTTCATTAGATCCATGAGGAGGAAATCCAGTTATTGCAACCGGACGGAGAAAAACGCAGGTGAAGTAAAATAAAATAAGATAAATATAGAATAAAAATCCAAATTATGGAAGAGTATTTAGAGGTAAAACAAGTTTACGTAAATATTGTAAATTATGATATATTGTGGGGTATAAGACATAGTTGAGACTTGGTTGTGTTATAATATAGTAGTATATATATATCAATATATATTATAGCAGAGGTGGGAAGTAAAGTACATTTACTCAAGTACTGTGCCATCATTAGCATTACAGATCGCCTACCAGCAGGGTAAGGCTACATAAAGGGTTACACTAGCAATGCTAATTAATGCTAACTGCTAGCTAGCTGGTGAATCTGATAACATTTAAATATTGTCCTCTTGCTGGGCTTGACTCACTTTTTATTTTGATGATTCCAGAATTGGAGGACATTTAGACATCAAAACATTTGATTAAATTAAGCCTTTTTTTGTTTTCTGTGTATTCAGTATATTTGAGAAATATTAAGCCTTCAAAAAATGGATCAGTCCAGCTCAGACATCAATGGTTCTCTTTGTATCTGATGTTTCATTTGTTGCTTTTTAACATCGCTCAATGGTGGGTTGAAATCATTAGAAATCCATTTAAAAAAGGTCTATTAACCTCTTGACCTAATTATAATTTAAACACAGTTGTGTTCGTCTTAAAGGTGGGGTAGGTAAGTTTGAGAAACCGGCTTGAGATACACTTTTTGTTATATTCCATGGAATGCTCTTAACATCCCGATAGCAATGAATATCTGAAGTGCTTTGACAAAAAATCCATTAAAAAATATCATCTGTGGAAGCCGTAGTACTGTAAAAAGCACGACCAATCATTTTAGCCGGCCCGGCTAAAATAACTGGATGGCCTACCTGCCTGTCAGCCTTCCATCTGTGCACAAACTTATCTCGTGCCCTCATTGGTCATGTGCGCGTTCGTGTGTGTTGGAGGAGGGGCTCTGTAAGGAAGTGGCAGATTTTTTCCGGCTGTGTATTTTCAAATTTTAGCGCACTCGAGCTGGTTTCTCCAAAATTACCTACCCCACCTTTAAGTTAATTGTGAAGAGTTAATGTGGTTGTAACCTCAACATGCAGAGGCACACATTCTGTATTCTGGGAACATACAGTAATATATGCAATCAATGCAGCAAGGTTATTAATCCAGAAACAAATATATATATATAATAGGGAACAATCTTATGCACCGTTAACAATAGAGTACTTAAATACCTACACACTTTAACTTAAAGTGGACCTATCATGCTATATTTAAATGATATATTGTAGGGCCATACCTATATAAGGTATATTTATACGTTTCTGTTTTCAAAATACCAAACAGATCATGCATTTTAGCCATGCCTCATTTCGCTCTATGTGCTGTTTGCTGTCTACGGGTCTGATTCTGCTGACCACGCCCCCCTGCAGGAGAGGGGAGACGTGCTCTGATCAGCTGCTGGGCTGTCAGAAGAGGGGGAGAAAAAGAGATCTCCGTCCTCCGTGTTTTATTATATAGAGTTGTTATTCATTTGTTTTAAAGCTCAATAAATAACAAAGAAGACCTTTGACCGGCACTTTTCTAATTTTGTCCGGAAGATTTAAACTTTAACGGACATCTTGACCGGCGAAAACAAACTGAAACTGAAACTCTGCCGCACGGTCCCCTCGTTACTTGGAAGAGGCGGAGAGGTGGGTGTTTGTCATCTGCTGGTGGACTAACCGGAGAGAATTACAGTGCTTGCTTCGACGGGGAGGGATTGCATTGAATTAAAGCAGCGGGAGCAAACGCTTGCCTCGGGGAGGGAGAAAAAAAGCCACAGCGGAGAATAAACAGAAGGGTAACCATGGTAACAATGGGCGGGAAGTCTTCTTCGCTGCTTTTGTGGCAGACTACAGCGCCACTTACAGGCCTGGCATATGTACTACAGCGTCTCCAGCGCTTTCGAACGGCAATGGCCGTGGCTGTCTCCTCCTGATTGGTGGAGTTGGCCCAATAGCCGTAGCGCCACCGTCCTGACGTCAGGACAGTGTTCAAATCTGGATCAGTTTTTATCAGATCCGTTGCAGCCCCTTTTTTAGAGATTTGGGTATGGAGGAAAATAGAGAGGGTTGTGTTTTCTGACACTTGGTGAGTTCCCTGGAACACCGGGGACACATATTCATGTATAAAAGACGTACAAAAGTGCATTTTGCATGATAGGTCCCCTTTAAGTGAGGTTTTGAATGCAAGATGTTCACTGGGTTATTTTTTGTTATCACACTGTGGTTTTAATATGTTTATTTCAATAACTTTGTTGAGCTTGTGTTTAGCTCTATTTCTATCTCACTGAACATAGTCCCTGTGTGTGAACTGGTTCAGCTGATAAGGCTGGTTATGAATCAAGAGGAGGAGCTGCAGACAGGAAGGGAAGTTGAAAGTGAAAGTAGGAAGTCAGACTTGTCAGAGTGCCAGAAGCCATTTTAAAGCTCGACGGAGCAGGAGGACAACAGGTGAGTGTTAACACCAGGATCTGCTTTTTAACACATTATTTACTCTGTTTTACTGGATGTCAGAACATCAGCGTCCTAGAGTCCAAAGAGACTTCTACAAGTGGTGTAAACTCTTTTTATTTCCTGTTCTGACTCATCAAAGCAACATAACATGCGACAGCTCAGCGCAGTCAAAATGGGGAGCGGCCTGTCTGAAGTCTGACTGATATGATGTATTTGAACCAAGTGTTAAACTTTCCTGTCGGCTCCCAGACCGTAGTGGAGGAAACAGGGGTGACTCTCTGCAGTCTTCCAGGGCCGAAGCAAGAAACTTTGGGTTCAATAACCCACTTTTCAATAAGGCAGACAGGCGAGCTCTTCTTTGGGAGGCCGTTGCATTTATTAAGGTCTTTGTTACAGATCTAACTTTGAAGACACACGACAGACCTTTGCTGCTGCTTCGTTCACTTCAAAAACACACACCACCGCTCGCTCACTCTCGCTCGCTCTACCATGCGCACACACATGCACGAGCCAACCCCCCCCCTCCCTCTCTCTCTCTCTCTCTCTCTCTCTCTCTCTCTCTCTCTCTCTCTCTCTCTCTCTCTCTCTCTCTCGCTCTCTGCTCTTCTCGTCTCTCTCTCTTAAAGGGACAGTGTGTGTGTGTGTGTGTGTGTGTGTGTGTGTGTGTGTGTGTGTGTGAGTGTGTGAGTGTGTGAGTGTGTGAGTGAGTGAGTGTGTGAGTGAGTGAGTGAGTGAGTGTGTGAGTGAGTGAGTGAGTGACTCGGCTCTATTATAGAACAAAAAGCAAACATCAAGAACTTCAAAGTAAAAGTCTTTAATTATTCAATTTTTAAAAGGAAAAAGTCCCGTCAAAATAACGAGATGATCCAATCACAGAGCTCCAGTGCTCTGTCACTTATTTCATAAAATAGATCACCAACATATTTGTATATAAAGGAGAAAATATCATACATAAGAACACAAATATACAATAAATATATTACACTTCCAATAAATTCAATAATTATTTTTATTTTTGCGAAATAAATAAATATAAATACCATTTGAACTCTCATTGCAAACAGTTGATTAGTGGAAAGCTTTAAAAACATGAATACACATTCCCTCCCTGTAATAGTCCTTTATGCTATATAGTTGACCGCAGGTCATGGAGAGTAATAAGGTATCCGTAGACCTTTGTATGAGGCATCTTTATTACTTAGTAAGTCTTCAGCCATGATACATACATGCGTTCAAGATGCGGGCTTGCATACACACAGTATCACTCCGCAGCCGCACCACATCAGTAACGTCCTGATGGTATATGTGCGCGGCACTATATACTACATCCTCCTTTCTTACAATGAACGTTGCATATAACATTTGCTGTAGTAAACATTCTATAACGGTCTCAATATTAACATTGTTCACTTGTTAACATAAGAATATATATGGAATTATATTTTGTATGAACATTAACATGTCAACTTAGAATCAGTGTATTTCACTCCAACATCCTCATATAAACAACACACCTTACTCTTCTCTTTTTTCTTTTTAGCAAATAGAGTAAGGATTTTAACGTATTAACTGTGTCTTATCACAACCTTTAGCCTGAGCCAATTAGGAAATCTTTGTATCTCTCAGGTGGTCGAATAAATCGGCCACATCTGGTTCTTCTTGTGCTCTGCGGTGATGACATTTCACATTCAACAGTCTCTGATGTGTTGCATCTGGCATGCATAGTTGATTGTCTTCAGGCAAGTCAGGTTCTGGGTCCATTTGGGCGTCGTGTGCTGTTTTCCTCAGATTTCTCCTGTTGCGCCTGTAGTGCTGACCTGAAGATGTGACAACATCATAGGAACGTGGCTCATCTCTCTGTGCAGTGACCAAAGCTGGACGCCAACCCTGTTCAGTTTCCATGTGAACAGTACTTCCTGGTTGCAGCTCAGGAAGCGGCCTCGTTCCTCTGTCATAATACTGCTGCTGCCTCCTCTGTAGATTCTCGAGAGTCGAGTGAACATCCTTAGGCACCGCAGGTTGAAGCACCACGGTGGAGCTCGGTAAGGTGCTCCTTAGCACTCTCCCATGAGCATTTGTGCGGGTGAGTATTGCATGCCTGTTACAGGTGTGTTCTCAGGATGAGCAGGGCAAGATGAGGGTCTGTGTTCGTTAGTTGTGCTTTTTTAAGAACATGTTTAACAGTTTGTACGGTCCTTTCAGCCAGGCCATTGGACTGTGCATAGCCTGGGCTGGAATGAGTGAGTTTTATGCCCCATGATTCTGCAAAGTTCCTCATTTCTTGACTCGCGAATGGGACATGGTCACACACTATCTCTTTTGGTATTCCTATCCTGGAGAAGACTGATTTCATTTTCTTAATGACAGTGTGTGAAGTCTTGTCGTTAATGTTAAGCACCTCAGGATATTTTGACAGGTAGTCGACCATCAATAGGAATGATTGTCCTTTTATTTCAAAGATGTCAGCCCCTATTTTGAGCCAAGGAAGCTCAGGAATGTCGTGTGATATCAGAGGCTCCCTCTGGTTTCTGGGCTGGAACTGCTGACATGTCCCACAATTCTCGACCATTTGTTCTATCTCTCTTGACATACCTGGCCAGTACCAGTGCCTTCTGGCAAGTGCTTTTGTCCGCTGCATTCCTTGATGAGCCACATGTAATGTTTGCAGCATGTCACTTCTCATCGGGCTCGGGAGGATTATCCTGTCACCTGCAAACATTATCTCATCTATTACTGACAGAGTATGTCTGATAGGCCAGTATTGAACCAGTTTAGTGTGTACTTGTTTTCTGTGTCGTGGCCAGCCCTGTCTGTGTGTTTCCTGCAGCAGCTGTAGTATTTCATCATTAGCTGTTCCACTTTTGAGCTTTTGCAGCATCTCAGTGCTCAAAGCATCTGTTGGCTCCAGAGCATAGACAACTTTCTCATCTGTGATGTCATCAACTGTTGAATGTTCATCATGTGTGACAGCTCGTGAGAGTGTGTCTGCAATCAGTAGGTCTTTACCTGGTGTGTAGATGACATTCAAGTCATATCGCTGCAGCTGGAGGAGCATCCGTTGGAGTCTGGAAGGAGCTGCTCCAAGCGGCTTTCTCAGAATGCTTTCCAGAGGTTTGTGGTCTGACTGCACATCCACTTTCAATCCGTACACGTACTGATGGAACCTCTTAACAGAGAAGACAATTGCTAACAGTTCCTTTTCTATTTGAGCATAGTTCTTTTCTGTTTGTGTTAGTGCTCTTGATGCATAGGCAATTGGGTGGCCCTCGTGCATTAGACATGCCCCCAAACCGTCTTTGGATGCATCTGCCTGTATGATGAGCTGTTTCTTTGGGTCAAAATAACTGAGTACAGGAGCTGTAATGAGAGCATCTTTCAGTTTTTTTTTTGACTGCATTCATCATGTTCGTGACTGCCACAGCCACCACACTGTCTTTTCTCAACAACTGTCTCAGTGGTGCTGATATGGTGGCCTCACCTGGGATGTACTGAGCTAGGTATTTTACCATGCCCAGCAATCGCTGTAGTCCTGTTTTGTCAGTTGGTGTTGGCATGCCTGTGATAGCCTTGATCTTAGCGTTGTCTGCTTTAACACCCTCTGAAGTGACAGTATGGCCCATGTAGTTGACACTGCTCACCTTGTACTGTATCTTGTCTTTGTTGAACTTTACATTAGCCTCCTTTGCTCTGGCTATCACTTTCTGTAATATCTCATCGTGTTCTTTCTCTGACGATGCAGCAATTATCATGTCATCTGCAATGATGTGGATCCCTTGGATATCTCCAAATGTCTCACAGTTGCGTTGCTGGAAAACCTCACTTGCTGACTTGATCCCAAATGGAAGACGTTTAAAGCGGTATCTCCCCCATGGTGTGTTAAATGTGCACAGTAGGGATGACTCTTTATCTAGCTTTATTTGCCAATATCCATCTTTTTCATCCAGCACTGTGAAAAGTTTCTTACCAGCTAGTTTGCACAGAACTTCATCGGTCGTTGGAATGGAGTAGTGCTGCCTGAGTATAGCTTTGTTTAAGTCACTGGGATCCAAGCAAACCCGTATCTTTTTTCTGTCTTTTTTTTCTGTGATCACCAGGCTATTAACCCATGGTGTAGGCTCAGTTACCTGTACAATAACATCAGCTTGTAACAAGTCATCGAGAGTGTCTCTCAGTCTGTCCATTACTGCCAGTGGTATTTTCCTACAGCCATGTATGACAGGTGTGGCCTTGGGGTCAGTGTGGATGTGATATTCTCCAGCAAACTCACCTAAACCCTCAAAGACAGTTGGGTGCTGAGCTATGAGCTCCTCTTTTGTTGTGGGATGTTTCACTTCTATTGAGTCAATGTCCACTCTTTTCACCAGGCGCAGTTCTTCACATGCCTCGTTTCCTAATATGGGAATGGATGAGTGCCTGGAAACATAAAATGTCAGACTTGCCTGTGTTTTGGGAGTGGAGCATTTGAGTGTTACCACCCCTTCCGGCTTCAATCTCATCCCTCCATATGCCACCAGCACTGTCTTTGTAGGCTGTAGTT
The DNA here is from genome assembly GCA_012861695.1 of Trematomus loennbergii. Taxonomy (NCBI): domain Eukaryota; kingdom Metazoa; phylum Chordata; class Actinopteri; order Perciformes; family Nototheniidae; genus Trematomus; species Trematomus loennbergii. The sequence continues at coordinate 79,298 of JAAOOA010000200.1, forward strand.
TGAGGTGTGTTCTTCTTTCACGTCTGGCTTTTCGGGTCATCGCTGTGAATACTTTCAGTGGCAGGACGTTGGCCTCTGCTCCTGTGTCCAACTTAAACTTGACACACATGCAGTCAACATTTACATTAGAATGCCACGACTTGTCAGCTTTAGACTTCAGCTGATCAATGTTCACTGTCCCAATATATAGGGTGTCTATTTCCGGAGAAACATCATGTACTGTCTTGTGATGTTGGGCTTTAGCTGACCTACACATTTTTGCATAGTGATTCTGTTTTCCACAATTATGGCAGGATACTCCATATGCTGGACACTGTCTTGGCTGGTGTGATTTATCACATTGTTTGCATGTTTCATGTCTTTGTCCCATGTCTTGTGTACGTTGTATAGGCGGTGTGCGTGTCTTTTGTCCTTGTCGACTATTCTTGTGCACTGCAAGTACAGACATCTCCTGGGCTGCTGCATTCATAGCTAGCATTTGAACTTTGGCCGTCTCAGCAGCTCTGCAGGTGTCTATGGCCCTTTCTAATGTGAGATTAGGTTCTCTTAAAAGTCTCTCTTTCAGTCTCTGGTCATTCATACTAAACACAATCTTGTCTCTGATCATGTCATTTTCTGTGGTATAAAATTCACAATCCTTGCTCTTTTGCTTGAGCTCCGTCACATATTTCTCAATCGTGGTGTTACCTGACATAGGATGTGCCCAAAACTGATGTCTCTCAAACACCGTGTTCTTCTTCGGCAGACAATAGGCTCTGAATGCTGCTAGAATATCATTAACAGTCTGTTCATCTGCTTCTTCACCTTCATCTTCACCGTGTGCGATGTCTAGCGTGTTGTAAACTTCAAGAGCCTCCTCTCCTAGTGCATGCAGCAGTATGGCCACTTTAATCTTCCTGTCCTTACCGTCTGCACCACTCGCGGTCATGTAGATTTGGAAGCGTTGTTCCCATCGTCGCCAGTTTTCTCCCAAGTTGCCAGTGAGTACCAGTGGAGATGGTAATTCGAATCGATCCATCTCTCTTTTTTTCTTTCTTCCAAAAAAAATATTGCGACTCCCGCTCTCTGGGGACCGCACCTGTTAGCTAGGCTTTAGGCTAACACAACTTTCATCTGTTTACCTCCGGCAAAATGACGAACTGGACCGACTTCTGACACCATGTAATAGTCCTTTATGCTATATAGTTGACCGCAGGTCATGGAGAGTAATAAGGTATCCGTAGACCTTTGTATGAGGCATCTTTATTTACTTAGTAAGTCTTCAGCCATGATACATACATGCGTTCAAGATGCGGGCTTGCATACACACAGTATCACTCCGCAGCCGCACCACATCAGTAACGTCCTGATGGTATATGTGCGCGGCACTATATACTACACTCCCCCTCTGACATCTCTCCCCTGACCTCTCCACCCTGCCTCCCACCTTTCCCCCTGCCCCAAATGGTCCTGGACTTTAACCCCCCCCCCCCAACACACACACAACCTTATTATTATCAGAACCCACAGAGCAGAAAGGAAGGGAGGTTCTTTTTTTCATGAGGACAGAATCTGGGAACGGTTAATGATCCCAAATCCTGTCACAATGCGGGGGAACCCTGAGACACAGGGGAACCCGATACAGTGACATTACATTTCATTAAAGTGGACTTCTTATCTTCTCTAATAACTGATCTAATAACTGTTCTAATAACTGTTCTAATAACTGTTCTAATAACTGATCTAATAACTGATCTAATAACTGTTCTAATAACTGATCTAATAACTATTCTAATAACTGATCTAATAACTGATCTAATAACTGATCTAATAACTGTTCTAATAATTGTTCTAATAACTGATCTAATAACTGATCTAATAACTGATCTAATAATTGTTCTAATAACTGATCTAATAACTGATCTAATAACTGTTCTAATAACTGATCTAATAAATATCCAGACTGAGTACAAGTTGCTCACTCTGACTTGTTTTGATGTCTAAATATATTGGTTCTCAGTGATCAGCTGATGTCAGAGCTGCTGAGTCTTCTTCACTTTTTAGTCAAGTAGACTATGTACTCGGGGATGTTCCCGACGGCGGCGGTTGAAGAAGGCATTGAACCAATTCAACCGCCGCGGTGTGCTCGTCGGCTCCCCCACCTCCACCTGCACCCCACATCGTAGCTTCAGCGTCCGGTTCTCCTCTCGCCGGCGGGCGATCTCCAGATCCTTCTCCTCTTTCTCCACATGGAGCTTTCTGTTGACCCTCAACAAAGTGACGATGTCCACATTATTCTCGTCAGCAAACAGTTCTCTCAGATCCTGGTTCTCCTTTCTCAAGATGTCCATCTCTGCTTCGGCCTTCATCTGCGTCTTGAGGAGATTTCCATATCTCAGGTTCAGGTTCTCCAAGTCATCCCTCAAGACGTGAATCTCCATATAACCTTTGCTTCCTCACAAGGTTCTTTAGGTTCTGTGAGATCCTGGTTCCCCTCTAGCAAAGCATCTATCTCTCCATCCTTTACTTCCTCACAAGGTTCTTTAGGTTCTGTGAGATCCTGGTTCTCCTTTAGCAAAGCATCTATCCCTCCACCCTTTACTTCCTCACAAGGTTCTTTAGGTTCTGTGAGATCCTGGTTCCTCTAGCAAAGCATCTATCTCTCCTTTCTTTACTCCCTCACAAGGTTCTTTAGGTTCTGTGAGATCCTGGTTCTCCTCTAGCAAAGCATCTATCTCTCCTTTCTTTACTCCCTCACAAGGTTCTTTAGGTTCTGTGAGATCCTGGTTCTCCTCTAGCAAAGCATCTATCTCTCCTTTCTTTACTCCCTCACAAGGTTCTTTAGGTTCTGTGAGATCCTGGTTCTCCTCTAGCAAAGCATCTATCTCTCCTTCTTTACTTCCTCACAAGGTTCTTTAGGTTCTGTGAGATCCTGGTTCTCCTTAGCAAAGCATCTATCTCTCCTTTCTTTACTTCCTCACAAGGTTCTTTAGGTTCTGTGAGATCCTGGTTCTCCTCTAGCAAAGCATCTATCTCTCCTTTCTTTACTCCTCACAAGGTTCTTTAGGTTCTGTGAGATCCTGGTTCTCCTCTAGCAAAGCATCTATCTCTCCTTTCTTTACTCCCTCACAGGTTCTTTAGGTTCTGTGAGATCCTGGTTCTCCTTTAGCAAAGAATCTATCTCTCCTTTCTTTACTTCCTCACAAGGTTCTTTAGGTTCTGTGATATCCTGGTTCTCCAAGTAGACTATGTACTCGGGGATGTTCCGACGGCGGCGGTTGAAGAAGGCGTTGAACCATTCAACCGCCGCGGTGTGCTCGTCGGCTCCTCCACCTGCACCCACATCTAGCTTCAGCGTCCGGTCCTCCTCTCGCAGGCGGGCGATCTCCAGATCCTTCTCCTTTTCTCCGCATCGAGCTTTCTGTAGATCCTCAACAAAGTGAGGATGTCCTATTATTGTCGTTAGCACACAGTTCTCTCAGATCCTGGTTCACCTTTCTCAGATGTCCATCTCTCTGCTTCGGGCCTTCATCTGCGTCTTGAGGAGATTTCCATATCTCAGGTTCAGGTTCTCCAAGTCATCCCTCAAGACGTTCCGCTGAATCTCCATATAACCTTTACTTCCTCACAATGTTCCTTCTGTTCTGTGAGATCCTGGTTCCCCTCTAGCAAATCATCTATCTCTCCATCCTTTGCTTCCTCACAAGGTTCTTTGGGTTCTGTGAGATCCTGGTTCCCCTCTAGCAAATCATCTATCTCTCCATCCTTTGCTTCCTCACAAGGTTCTTTGGGTTCTGTGAGATCCTGGTTCCCCTCTAGCAAAGCATCTATCTCTCCATCCTTTACTTCCTCACAAGGTTCTTTAGGTTCTGTGAGATCCTGGTTCTCCTCTAGCAAAGCATCTATCTCTCCATCCTTTACTTCCTCACAAGGTTCTTTAGGTTCTGTGAGATCCTGGTTCTCCTTTAGCAAAGAATCTATCCCTCCACCCTTTACTTCCTCACAAGGTTCTTTAGGTTCTGTGAGATCCTGGTTCTCCTTAGCAAAGCATCTATCTCTCCATCCTTTGCTTCCTCACAAGGTTCTTTAGGTTCTGTGAGATCCTGGTTCTCCTCTAGCAAAGCATCCATCTCTCTTTTGGTCTTATGGCACAACTTGAGGAGCTTTGAATATTTCCTGTTCAGCTTCTCATTGGTTAAGACTCTCTTCTCCTCCTTCAGGTCTTCCTCCTCCGTCTGGGAGGCCTGCTCCTGCATCTTCTCCTCCTTCTCCTCCTTCTCCTCCTTCAGGTCTTCCCCCTCCGTCTGGGAGGCCTGCTCCTGCATCTTCTCCTCCTTCAGGTCTTCCTCTCCGTCTGAGAGGCCTGGTCCTGCATCTTCTCCTCCTTCTCCTCCTTCAGGTCTTCCTCCTCCGTCTGGGAGGCCTGGTCCTGCATCTTCTCCTCCTTCTTTCTTCTTAAACTCCTCTCCAGCTCCAGCTTCCCGTCCTGAACCTGTTTCCTCAGAAGTTGGATCTCAAACTCATGCACTTTGCAGCCCTTTGGTTTCACTGGAGGCGGATTTTTCCTCAGAGGAACATCTGAAGGAACATCTGAAGGAACGTCTGAAGGAACATCTGAAGGAACATCTGAAGGAACGTCTGAAAAACTGACCGCCAGCTGCTCTCTGTTGTCCTCCATCTCTATGAATGAGCTGCTGTTTAGCTAACAGGGGCTAAATGTACTTATTGGACTTTAAGGTCTACAGTGAATTGACTAAGTGTTGTTCACCTGTGAAGATGACCTGACTAAACTATACGTGCAAGTAGCCTAATGTTCGCTGACCACAAACCCTGTTTCTGCTGCTCATGCTGTGATGACCTGTCTCTCAGAGATACCTGTAGACTCTGTAGATTCTCACAGACTCTGAGACCACAGCCAGAGATGAGGTCATCAGTCTGAAGGTTCCATCTCAGAGACCAAAGCCAGAGATGATGTCATCAGTCTGAAGGTTCCATTCTAGATAAGGAGTGATTGACAGCAGCTGACCGTGCTGTTGCCTGGCAACGCAGTTCTGTTCAAATCATATTAAGAAATGTAAACATCAATAAAAAATACTTTATTGATCCCAAAAACACAGGAAGTTAAAGTACTGAGCCAGGCCCGGTTCTACGGGGGTGCATAGGCATGCATTGCACCCTCAGTTGAATGTTATGCACCCTCTATTCAAAAAAGAGAAGGGATCGAAAAATATTATACAATATAAAACAAATTGTGTCAGGTTCGCGTGACCTGCGCCGCTGTGCGAGCATCATTTCCAAAGTGCTTCCACAGCAGGGACACACATCTGTGGATGATCACGGATATACGAAAATGGTTAAAGCAACCATCACTAAATGCCAGCAACACTGCATCTACTGCAGACAATAGCAAAAGGTTGGATGGGGACATCACATAACCCTCCGTCGTGGACATTAGGTTACTACCGCCCGACTCGCCGCCCCCGGAGCAGCAGTCTTCGTCGCCCGAAACAACGCCACCCCTCGGAGGCCCGCGGGTGCCAGGGGACCTCGGCAAAACAGAGCCTGCCCAGGTATATCTAAACAAGTACCCGCCTGTACAGTGGGGGAAGGCTCGTGGTATAAAAATAGACTATGGCTAGAATATTCATGTGAAAATAGTGCCATATTCTGCCATGCCTGTAGAAATGTTGGGTCAAATCATGCATACAATAGCACAAATGCCTTTACCACGACTGGCTACAAAAATATCTCATATCCCAAGCTTATCAACGAGCTAATGTTGCAGCTGAAATGTTCTCCAGGTCACAAAGTCAACCTCACATGATGATGTGATCCAGTTTTCAAGCACAGTAGATATTCTCTTCCCAGAGTATATGATGGGACCAAGGTGATGATGTAGTACATGGTTTTAATAATACTTTTGCCTTTCAATGTTTGACATTTCAAACCATGAGCTGGTTCAAATAATATTTGCCTTGATATACAATATGTTCTCATTTGTTTTATCAGTGTAGTTTTGCAGCTTTTGTGCTTTTCTTTGCCATAGTCCACTTTGGACTGTCAGCTGTGTTTACTAGCACCATTCAAACAAGACGCGCTGGCTCGGGTGCTACAACTACAACACAATTAACATATTTTACCGTGATTTAATTATAATACACGTTTCAAAATGATGCCGAAGTAATAACATACTGATACGGGTTAGTAAAAACCATGAATTAATGCTTTGACAAGTCTGCAGACAGACGGCAGGCAAAAAACCTTTTAAAATGCTTGTTTTCTGAATGAAGATCGGATCGACCATGCTAAGCTAACGTTGTATATGCTCCGTCCACACTCACAACAACGGCCTACAGACAGAAATAAAGCAGCGACTGTATTCGCCATGACACAGACAGTCTGTGGTTTGTACTTATTTAACTTATGTCCAGTTTCTGAACAGATATGAGGAGCTGTGAGCTCTGTGTGCTAACTGCTAACAGCTAACGGCTGTTGTTTTCTGGTTGAACGTCAGTGACGGCAGGCTGAGATCCTCACCGCTGATTGGCTACCGCGAGATCGCGTCACGCGAATATGACGCTTGAGTTGAAAAAATTGAACTTGAGCGTTTGTCGCGGCCCCCTTCAATCGCCCCTTCAATCGCATCGCGTCCGGTGTGAACGCAGCATTAGAGAACAGTGTTATATTTCTTAATAGAGAGGCGAAGTCCCTCCCCTTCCGGTGGACCTCCATGGGACCTTATTTCGGAAAAATGATGTATTGAAGTCAATGGAGAGAGAAAGATTATCTTTCGATCCCGTTTGAATTGTGCCACGAATTACACATATTATTTTTGTCAATTTAAAAGATAATTTTGCGAGTAAAAAAAAATAATGTTTTGCCGTAAAACTGTGAAGTAACACATTTTTTGTGTGAAACCGCTCAATAAATTACATCTCTGGTCTCACACATAGACTGTATATATAAATGGACGTAGGGTCCGTGACGTCACCCATAGGATTCTGCAGAGTTGCCGAGAAGCCCTTAGTCGGCGGAGTCGGCCACTAACGGCTCGACAGTGGCGTCAGAGTCTAACTCCCGCCTGCTACATCCTGATCCAAATAAGGGCAAAGAGGCGGAGCCGTGGCGGAGACGAGGCGGGACAGGGCGGGACCTTCTGCCAACGGCCGTCAAGTTCCAGACCTAGCTCAGGCTAAGAAGCTAAGCTAACATGCTCACAGTATTAAGCTAACAACCCAGCTTGCGGTCACTGCTCCTCGTTCCCGGCGTTCTGAAGGTAAGATCCCCTGTAACTTTACAAAACTTGTCCTTTTGATTTAAATGTTCTTGAACCTACACTATACAATTGTTTTTTAAGTGCTTCACCGTTTTTCAAATATAAATGTCATTTGTAACAACTTTGTAAACTAGCAGAGATATGGCCAGTGTTGCGTGAATTAGCCTATGGAATTAGCCATAAACTGTGGCCTATACAGTATGTAAAGGAATTAGCGTATTGTGAATTAAACAAAGCTTTTCCCTATGATTTAACTGTTCTTGATATTACACTATACAAGTTTAAAAACGCTTCTCCATGATTCAAATATAAACAGTGTAATATGCATGGGCTAACAAATGCAAAATTTGCATATTTATACTTTTTGACCATCAATTGTATATACATTTAATCCAACGTTACTGTTTCAACAGCGCTGTGAGAGTATAAATTAAATATGACTGTAGAAAAAGAAAGGCGCTTTTATATTGATTAAACCATTTTTATTTCTTTCAGCATTAAGAAAAAAAGATGGCAACCTCCTCCACAACCTGTAAGTTGATGGTCCTGGCTTACTTTACATGACTTCAGATGGTTGACATTACACACAAACATACTATATCTATATACATATATATATATATATATATATATATACGTCAGGTGTGATTTCATATGTTATGTTGTATGTTATTGTCAAAGGAACAAAATGAGCAACCCTTTATACTTAATTTGATATTCCTCATTATCTGAAGCATTTGTTACTCTCATTTATTTTCCTCCCATAGTGACTGTATGGATAATCGGAGACAGCTATGTCCGGCGTGGAGCCCAGAGAGCTACAGAGACCATCGGCAGCAACCTTGGCCTCGACCTTCGCGCCTGCTGGTTCGGTTGGGGTGGACTGCGCTGGAGAGGTCTCCTCCCCTTCTTTTCCAACTCCCTGCGAGGAAGAGCAGCCCCGGATGTCCTCCTCATCCACTGTGGCGGCAACGACTTGGGGGATGTGCCCAGTGTTCACTTGGTGAATCAGATGAAGGAGGACCTGCACCAGCTTCACCATCGGCACCCTGGCATGAAGATCATGCTCTCCCAGATCAACCAGAGGTGCCGATGGAGGGCTGGTGCAAATCCTGTCAAAATTGACAAGGCCCGGAAGTTTGTTAAAGCTCCCATGTCATGCTTTTCTGGTTATTACCCGTCCCCTTGTGTGTTATGAAGGTTTTTATGCATGTAAACGGTGTGCAGAGTCAAACCCTCAAAGTACACCCTGTAGCGAGTAAACTCTAACACAGAAAATACCTCCCCAAAACGCCTCGTTGGAGATACGTCACTGCCCATTTGATTCTTCCGGGTACCGCATGATGTCATGCGGTACCCGGAACGAAATGGACCAATCCCGAAGAGCTATGGCCACACCAGCAGGCGTGTTCCTCCTCCAGAGGTTCGAAGAACCGGCATTTCACAGACGAAAGCTTCCAAAACATTGCCCAGTTTGAGGCCGGATATGCACAGCTTGTTTGGACCGTTTGGAGAGGGGAAGATCCGGGTATACAACCTGTAAGTTTGCATTGTTATTTGTGTATTTATCAAACAAGACTGTTTAAATGTGTAAACTGTGTTGGACTGCTAAGCCATTGACACAGTGCTAACTGTGCTAACTAAGTTGCTAGAGTTTCTATATATCAACTCTAATATCAGCAGATGGCCTTGCATACATGTATCTCATAGCAGGAGAATGTCTGCATTCACACAAAATACCTATTGACAGTATACTGCCGTGCGGTCAGTCGCGAAACGTAATTACATTATAGCTGGCGTAGCGTGTATGCAACCGATCTAACACGGAGCTAAGCTAGGTTTGGTCGGAATTTTTTTTTGTTATGCTACGTTGCTAGCGTTTAAATATATCTACTACAATTTCAGGAGATGGCCTTACATGTTTGTCATGGCAGGAGAATGTCTGCAGTCACACACACGGAATACTCATACAGTATACTCCGGGTGATTTACGTACATTGTGACAGTACATACTGCATGTAGCTAACGAGGCTAGCTGTATGCTAGCGCAAAACAATGTATTCATGCAAGTTACATTGTATGGTAGCAGAATACCCGTATACGATTGCAATTATAAACACATTATTGCTAGCCTAATATGAACCACTAGCTTTTGTTCATAGTATTTTATTACACTGCATTATAGTTGCCTTTCCTCCAAGCTAACGTTCATATCGTGTTAGCTACCAAGGTAAACAAAGCTAGGTTAGCATATTAGCAGGCAAGCTGTTCATTACACAACTACTACTAACGAATCTAAAACAACTAAGTTTCTCTAATATTTTGTGATTTGCATTTGATTTCGTCCAGCCAGATCCTGGCGGACAATCCATGACGGGACGGGACGTGCTAAAAGGCACCGCACCGCACCGGCTGGACGCAGGCAAGAGGAGGAGGAATGGATGATATACCGTGTATATATGTATTTTATGTTCATTTTGTACATTTCTAAAAATAAAGTTTAATGGAAATACTTAGTAGGCCTATCCTTTCTTCCCTGAATTCATATATAGCAAACCATGATTTGATTTTCATCAAACAGTAGTAGTTTATTACAGGTAAAAATAACTTACTCTTTGTTATGACGGAAAGGCAAGGAGACATACACGAGTTACAAAACCACGGCACATTTATTGTGGTAAATGCAGAGATAGGTGGTCGAGGGGAGAGGGTCGCTCAGTTCGTCCTTCTGCAGCCGCTTTGGAGAGAGACTCCGGGCCGCTGGATTAATAGCACCGGCTACGGAGGTGTCCGTGATCGCGCTGACCCTCTTCAGCTCCACCCCACCGTAAGCCCTGCAACACACCTGCACAAAGGCCCTGGGGCCGTCACACTCTTCTATAACTGATGTTCCCCGAAAAAAGCGGGCGTAGCCTCTCTGGTGGTTGACTAATCAGAACAGAGTGGCCGAGCTGACCAATCGGAGCACACTAGGCTCACAGGGAGGGGGGGGCTAGAGCTCCAACGGGTCGTTTAGTGGAGAAAGTGAATACTGCTGAATACACATGCTTGACAGAGATGCTGTATGCGAAACCAATGTGAGTTTGGAAAATTGCACAGTATAAATCTATTTTAGTACCTCAACAATGTAATTATGATCAGTGGAAATGGCCATGACATGGGCCCTTTAACAGTGTTATGGCTACTTTTGTTCATAGCCTAAATGGTGCCATTGTGACCACTCCAACATTAGACATGACAGTCCTGGGCTTTTTTGCGAGATAGAGTTCATTTCACCCCTAGGGGAAATTATATATTTTTTAAAGTCACTAGCCAATTGCCTGAAAGACCATCTCCAAAGACTGTGAACTGCTAAAATGTCAGTATCACTGTTTTTGGATTTGGCCTTTAGAGTATGTTTTCTAAGGCCCTTGCTAAGCCCAGACTGTCATAGCTAATGTTGAGTTAGATATTACATCTGTAGCCATAACACTGTTAACATGGCTGCTCTTCTCTTCTAATTATTTGTTTTACAATAGAAACATTTTTCTCAATAAATGTTCCCACATGTTGTGAGCATCAACTTTAAATCTTTTGTCAACAAATAAAAAACATCTTAATTTCCTTTACGACAACATTTTGTTTATAACACCACTACATTAACAATAAGCATAGGAAAATTATAAATGTATAATTTAAGATTGTGCTTTTACTCTATATTTAATCCGATCTATTTCACATTGAAAATGTACGACTTAAGTACACTAGAAAATAAATTAAAGATGTGCAACAACTGTATCAGTAATTAAAATGATATAACTTATGTACAGGGTTGGGAGGGCTACTTGCCAAAAACGCAACCAGTAACTTAATGTGAGTATCAAGATATAAAAGTAATGTACTGTAACCTGATAACTTTATTTTTCTTTTGGATTACCTCAATATCAAATGCAATGCAAATAAACACAGGAGAGAAGAAATATTAATATGATTTTTTTACTTAAATGTATAATATACATAAAGCTGACTCAGGCAGTAGGTGTATAGATTCACAATTAAAGTATTAGCCTACAGAACAGTACCGCTTCCAGAGAAGAGAGAACATCTGATCATTTTACAACAAACACTATATGCTCTTTTCAGGTTTTGAATAAGATTGTAATCCTGAGTTTCCCTATTATTAAAAAAAGTCAAACTAATCCGATTACATCTTTTCCTATGTAACTAAGGATTACACTTTCCTTTTTTTCTATACGATCTTGATTCGTGTTGGATGTAATCCATTACTACCTAAGCCAATAAAAGTCATAACCTTTGGAAAATTGTCTCAAGTTATAAATTATGCCTTCAATCTCTTTCACGTGGGGAAGACATCACATTGGCCGAGGCGTTGCAACTTCCCTCAAGCGTCCTACATGAAAGAAAGATCACATGTTAAAAATGTGTGCACAGACTATTCAGTATGACCCGTCTTAGTTTAAAGCCCACTCACCACGACAAGGTCAATCAGCAATTTTATATGTTCAAATGTCTACTGTGAAGGATATCATAAATCCTTAATGCAATCGAATGTAAAACAAAAAAGTTATGATTGATGAAAGTAGTAAATCGGTCAGATTTGACCCGAAGACAACAGGAGGGTTAATGCCATATTCACTTAATAACGCATGAACAACTTTTACAAATATTTCTATATAGTCTGTGTTGGTAAATGTCATCTAGGTTGCACATTTCCTGCTGAAATACATGCATACCAAGTTACTGCGTGGCACTTTGGTTTTGATAAAACAGTGTAGTTCCACTATATAAACGTTACATTCATAATCAAACGAGACAATCTGCAAGATAATGAGCTATTTGTTGTTATTTGTAATGCTTGTCATTCACACGTTAATAAAATAAAATAAGTACCGATACATAGCAGAACAATTGTGGCGATGTTCAGCTTAATAAGCCTTGTTCAACATAATTTATTTAGCTAATACTACAGCGGGCTGCAGGCGAACCAAGTCTGCGTTTCGCTGCATTCCTTGATCTCCAGTTATAATGCCGGACTCCGCCGCCGGCCGAAGCTAACGGAGCCGCCGGGACGCGCTAGCGAGCTAGCCCCCTGCGGCTCCGTTAGCTTCGGCCGGCGTGGACTCCGGCGGCCACCACTGGGATAATTTTAACATTTGCTCCCGTTTAGCATTATGGGCGTCACAGCCATATACTATAAAAGGCTGAATCATAAACTAAACTGTATATATATACACATGTATAAAGGGTTACGTCCTTAGCTGGCTAATAAGCTACATAATAAGCTACATAACAAGCTAAGCTAACAAGCACACAAACACCTGCTAACGGGATTAACATGTATAATATTATCATTTTACTCACCGAAAAAAGCTGAGAGTAGACTTCTTGGAAGGTCTGTTAGTACATTCAAGCGCACAGCACGACATTTTAATTGTCTGGTATTTGTAACAATATTCCCTAAAAGGCACAATCACCACGAACACGGCTAAAGGGTCAAGTACAGCAACTACAACTAACTAACGTTGTAGCCTAGCAGAGTGGACAAATTGCTGTTAGCTGACAGTGAGGCACGTACCTGTCCATCAAAGTGACCACGCCCTAATTTATGCAAAAACTTTAAGACCTAATATAAATAAAAGGGTCGCGTTAGAAAACAATTCACTCACAGATTCATAATCACGAAGGTGGAATCTAACTATATACATAATAAAATGTATTGGAGCCAGGACTAGAAACGTTTTTTTTCTGCTGTGAAATTGGGCATTTTAACATGGGGGTCTATGGAAATTGCTCCTTTCTGCAGTCATCGCCTATCGGCCAATATATGAACTGCAGTTTGTGGCACTTCCGTATTGGCGTCCCGGCTCTTCCCCAGAGTTTGCCGCTTGGTCTCACATAACAACCCACGTCACCAAGATGGCCGTCACTACTGGCTTACCAAACAAGGGATTGACTACCCTCACTATCACCACAATGAAACACGTCCAGAAGAATGTCATGCAAAGCTGCCTGCCTGCCTGCCTTCCTTCGATTCTCCCTAAACTGCCGGATCTTTTTAATGTTCAATGTTAACCATTTGTGCAGATAGCATGAAGTAGAAAAGATCACCGATGCTAATGTAGCGTTAGCATGTCTCCCTCTGGGGCATCTGGGCTTAAAGGTGTATTATAGAATGATCACACCGGTGTGACAGTACTCTTCAAAGGGTTCACGAAATATGACTACTACTCTACTGTTTAACACTTTGTGTTACTTCATGTTAAGGCTAATATAAATGACAAGGCTAAGCCGGCTGTAATGCTAACTAACGTGCTTGCTACTAGCTAACTTGATCCAGCCACTCCTGGTCCTTTCATCAGACGGGAAGCGAAAGAACGAGTAAGACCCATTGCTGGTATGATTACAGCCTGGTACAAAGCACACAGGCATATTGTTAAAGTTATCTTAGCTATCTCTTATATTTAGTGGAGGAAAACAACTATGACATCACTTACGCGACTCTGGGATTTGTAGTTTTTCTAGTTGCATATTTTTCATAGTCTTATATTTCAACAGTTTTACGACAAACTCTGACTTTTTTGACACGGAAATTATTTTTTAAGATTGACAAACATCATATGTGTAATTCACGACACAATTCAAAAGGGATCGAAATATACGTTTTCTCTCCCCATTGACTTCAATACATAATTTTTCCGAAATAAGGTCCCATGGAGCGGAAGTAGATGGGCGGGACTTCGCCTCTCTATTGGGGGGTTTAAGATAAAAATAGGATAAGATAAGATAAGATAAGAAGTACTTTATTGATCCCAATCTGGGAAATGTTTGCATTGCAGCAGCATAAAAATACATGGCGTTGCACATTAGAGAAATTAAAAGACTAGAAATAAACAATCCAAAATGTAAACATCTCAAATAGAAATAAAAGAGCATTAAAAAAGTAGAAAATGTTCATGTTGTTTTACAGGATTTGAGGTGTTATTTTATTTATATTAATTTAATAATTATATCATTATTATATTCCCTCTGGAGCCGACAGGTGGCGGCGATGCGCCATTACACTCCTAACCGCCGGGAACCCGAAGAACAAGAAAGGAGTTCTATTTTGAAACTCGAGGAAGCTAATATTTACATCTGAGCGGTGACTTTATTTAACTCTAAAACAGACCGAAAATAAAGGAAAACACGTGAGGAACATGGAGGGAGCTTCTACTAAAGGTAAAGGAGAGTGTGTGTGTCAGTACGGATAGTTAGCTGGCTGCTAAGCTAACTGTTATAGTTTGTTGTGATGCTTCGTTAGCTTTAATGCTAACTGAAGCTAAACTACTCCCTACAAGTCTTTGAGTTTAAATATCATTTATTTATTTCGGTTTTGTGAGAGTTAACCTTCCTGTCATGTTCTTTCTATGTTGTTTAATGATCCTTACAGCCCAGCTATCTATACATGTATTATGTCCTAATGTGGTGTTGATATTGTCATTATTGGGAATATTGCCTGAAAGTACACAACTCATATTATAATAATACATTTTAAAAAGCACAATGATCGGATTATTTTGACTATAAAAAACACTAATCGGGATTATATTGTGCCTATTATCACCGAGTACTTAATGTCAGAGAAACCCAGTGGTGTAAAGTAACTAAGTACATTTACTCATGTACTTTTGAGGTACTTATACTTAACTTGAATATTTACATGTTATGCTAATGTTTACTTCTACTCCACTACAGTTATTTAATACCTTTAGTTACTTACAGTCCTCTCCTGCTGATGTTAATGTTTCATTTATGAAAAGAAGTCACAAATTAACAGAAAGAAATGGGTTATTCTCTTAAATGTAATTGTTTAAAATGTACGTAAAACCAGTCACACATTTCCAAAAAACAACGTGCATCATCTCTGTAATTTAAGGGGTATGTTTACAAGATACAAACTCAAAGTTATGAGGAAAATCTTGGCTATTGTGTGAAGTTTGAGTGGTTAAATTATGAAAAAGAAGTCACAAATTAACAGAGAAAATAAGGTTATTCTCTTAAATGTAATTGTTTAAATTGATGTAAAACCAGTCGCATTTTATGCTACTTTGTACTTCTACTACTCTACAGTTCAGAGGTAAACTGTGTACTTTTACTCCACTACATGTATTTAATACCTTTAGTTCCTTCACAGATGTGGATGAATGATGTGAAATATAATCAAGTGTTAAATCAGACTTTAGTTCCACCTGGAGTAAATCACAAGCTACCCTGCAGTATACAAAGTCATTCAAACTAGCTGCACCTTTACCAGCTTTGAGAACACTTTAATGATCAATCATTATAAAACATATCATATATATTATTCTGAAATGGACCAATCTGCACAACGACTACTTTTACTGTCGCTACTTCAACTATATTTTGATGAGAATACTTTTATACTTTTACTTGAGGAACATTTTGAATGCAGGACTTTTACTGAAACAGAGTATTCCTACACCCTGGTACTTTTACTCAAGTACAAGATCTGAGTACTTCTACTTTTACTGAAGTACAAGATCTGAGTACTTCTACTTTTACTCAAGTACAATATCTGAGTACTTCTACTTTTACTCAAGTACAAGATCTGAGTACTTCTACTTTTATCTAATGGTAGGGTTTCTGTTTGTTCCCCCTCAGGTATTCTGAGTCACCTGAGTCTGCTGGAGGTTCAGGTGAGGAGTCGGACAACTCAGCGACAGCAACCGAGTCGAGTGAAGGAACTTCAGGAGAAGACTGCTGCTCTGAGGAGACAGAAAGAGCAGCTCGAAGCAGAGATACAGACACACACAACATGTATGACTTTACATCTTTCAAAGAGTCCTCTCCTGCTGATGTTCAGGTGTATATCAGTATGTAGTGTCTCTACTTTAAAGAGTCCTCTCCTGCTGATGTTCAGGTGTTTATCAGTATGTAGTGTCTCTACTTTAAAGAGTCCTCTCCTGCTGATGTTCAGGTGTATATCAGTATGTAGTGTCTCTACTTTAAAGAGTCCTCTCCTGCTGATGTTCAGGTGTATATCAGTATGTAGAGTCTCTACTTTAAAGAGTCCTCTCCTGCTGATGTTCAGGTGTATATCAGTGTGTAGTGTCTCTACTTTAAAGAGTCCTCTCCTGCTGATGTTCAGGTGTATATCAGTATGTAGTGTCTCTACTTTAAAGAGTCCTCTCCTGCTGATGTTCAGGTATATATCAGTATGTAGTGTCTCTACTTTAAAGAGTCCTCTCCTGCTGATGTTCAGGTGTATATCAGTATGTAGTGTCTCTACTTTAAAGAGTCCTCTCCTGCTGATGTTCAGGTGTATATCAGTATGTAGTGTCTCTACTTTAAAGAGTCCTCTCCTGCTGATGTTCAGGTGTATATCAGTATGTAATATCTCTACTTTAAAGAGTCCTCTCCTGCTGATGTTCAGGTGTATATCAGTATGTAGTGTCTCTACTTTAAAGAGTCCTCTCCTGCTGATGTTCAGGTGTATATCAGTATGTAGTGTCTCTACTTTAAAGAGTCCTCTCCTGCTGATGTTCAGGTGTATATCAGTATGTAATATCTCTACTTTAAAGAGTCCTCTCCTGCTGATGTTCAGGTGTATATCAGTATGTAGTGTCTCTACTTTAAAGAGTCCTCTCCTGCTGATGTTCAGGTGTATATCAGTATGTAGTGTCTCTACTTTAAAGAGTCCTCTCCTGCTGATGTTCAGGTGTATATCAGTATGTAGTGTATCTACTTTAAAGAGTCCTCTCCTGCTGATGTTCAGGTGTTTATCAGTATGTAGTGTCTCTACTTTAAAGAGTCCTCTCCTGCTGATGTTCAGGTGTATATCAGTATGTAGTGTCTCTACTTTAAAGAGTCCTCTCCTGCTGATGTTCAGGTGTTTATCAGTATGTAGTGTCTCTACTTTAAAGAGTCCTCTCCTGCTGATGTTCAGGTGTATATCAGTATGTAGTGTCTCTACTTTAAAGAGTCCTCTCCTGCTGATGTTCAGGTGTATATCAGTATGTAGTGTATCTACTTTAAAGAGTCCTCTCCTGCTGATGTTCAGGTGTTATCAGTATGTAGTGTCTCTACTTTAAAGAGTCCTCTCCTGCTGATGTTCAGGTGTATATCAGTATGTAGTGTCTCTACTTTAAAGAGTCCTCTCCTGCTGATGTTCAGGTGTATATCAGTATGTAGTGTCTCTACTTTAAAGAGTCCTCTCCTGCTGATGTTCAGGTGTATATCAGTATGTAGTGTCTCTACTTTAAAGAGTCCTCTCCTGCTGATGTTCAGGTATATATCAGTATGTAGTGTCTCTACTTTAAAGAGTCCTCTCCTGCTGATGTTCAGGTGTATATCAGTATGTAGTGTCTCTACTTTAAAGAGTCCTCTCCTGCTGATGTTCAGGTGTATATCAGTATGTAGTGTCTCTACTTTAAAGAGTCCTCTCCTGCTGATGTTCAGGTGTATATCAGTATGTAATATCTCTACTTTAAAGAGTCCTCTCCTGCTGATGTTCAGGTGTATATCAGTATGTAGTGTCTCTACTTTAAAGAGTCCTCTCCTGCTGATGTTCAGGTGTATATCAGTATGTAGTGTCTCTACTTTAAAGAGTCCTCTCCTGCTGATGTTCAGGTGTATATCAGTATGTAGTGTCTCTACTTTAAAGAGTCCTCTCCTGCTGATGTTCAGGTGTATATCGTATGTAGTGTCTCTACTTTAAAGAGTCCTCTCCTGCTGATGTTCAGGTGTTATCAGTATGTAGTGTCTCTACTTTAAAGAGTCCTCTCCTGCTGATGTTCAGGTGTATATCAGTATGTAGTGTCTCTACTTTAAAGAGTCCTCTCCTGCTGATGTTCAGGTGTATCAGTATGTAGTGTCTCTACTTTAAAGAGTCCTCTCCTGCTGATGTTCAGGTGTATATCAGTATGTAGTGTCTCTACTTTAAAGAGTCCTCTCCTGCTGATGTTCAGGTGTATATCAGTATGTAGTGTATCTACTTTAAAGAGTCCTCTCCTGCTGATGTTCAGGTGTTTATCAGTATGTAGTGTCTCTACTTTAAAGAGTCCTCTCCTGCTGATGTTTAGGTGTATATCAGTATGTAGTGTCTCTACTTTAAAGAGTCCTCTCCTGCTGATGTTCAGGTGTATATCAGTGTGTAGTATCTCTACTTTAAAGAGTCCTCTCCTGCTGATGTTCAGGTGTATATCAGTATGTAGTGTCTCTACTTTAAAGAGTCCTCTCCTGCTGATGTTCAGGTATATATCAGTATGTAGTGTCTCTACTTTAAAGAGTCCTCTCCTGCTGATGTTCAGGTGTATATCAGTATGTAGTGTCTCTACTTTAAAGAGCCTCTCCTGCTGATGTTCAGGTGTATATCAGTATGTAGTGTCTCTACTTTAAAGAGTCCTCTCCTGCTGATGTTCAGGTGTATATCAGTATGTAATATCTCTACTTTAAAGAGTCCTCTCCTGCTGATGTTCAGGTGTATATCAGTATGTAGTGTCTCTACTTTAAAGAGTCCTCTCCTGCTGATGTTCAGGTGTATATCAGTATGTAGTGTCTCTACTTTAAAGAGTCCTCTCCTGCTGATGTTCAGGTGTATATCAGTATGTAGTGTCTCTACTTTAAAGAGTCCTCTCCTGCTGATGTTCAGGTGTATATCAGTATGTAGTGTCTCTACTTTAAAGAGTCCTCTCCTGCTGATGTTCAGGTGTATATCAGTATGTAGTGTCTCTACTTTAAAGAGTCCTCTCCTGCTGATGTTCAGGTGTATATCAGTATGTAATATCTCTACTTTAAAGAGTCCTCTCCTGCTGATGTTCAGGTGTATATCAGTATGTAGTGTCTCTACTTTAAAGAGTCCTCTCCTGCTGATGTTCAGGTGTATATCAGTATGTAGTGTCTCTACTTTAAAGAGTCCTCTCCTGCTGATGTTCAGGTGTATATCAGTATGTAGTGTCTCTACTTTAAAGAGTCTCTCCTGCTGATGTTCAGGTGTATATCAGGTGTATATCAGTATGTGTCTCTACTTTAAGAGTCCTCTCCTGCTGATGTTCAGGTGTATATCAGTATGTAGTGTCTCTACTTTAAAGAGTCCTCTCCTGCTGATGTTCAGGTGTATATCAGTATGTAGTGTCTCTACTTTAAAGAGTCCTCTCCTGCTGATGTTCAGGTGTATATCAGTATGTAGTGTCTCTACTTTAAAGAGTCCTCTCCTGCTGATGTTCAGGTGTATATCAGTATGTAGTATCTCTACTTTAAAGAGTCCTCTCCTGCTGATGTTCAGGTGTATATCAGTATGTAGTGTCTCTACTTTAAAGAGTCCTCTCCTGCTGATGTTCAGGTGTATATCAGTATGTAGTGTCTCTACTTTAAAGAGTCCTCTCCTGCTGATGTTCATGTGTATATCAGTATGTAGTGTCTCTACTTTAAAGAGTCCTCTCCTGCTGATGTTCAGGTGTATATCAGTATGTAGTGTCTCTACTTTAAAGAGTCCTCTCCTGCTGATGTTCAGGTGTATATCAGTATGTAGTGTCTCTACTTTAAAGAGTCCTCTCCTGCTGATGTTCAGGTGTATATCAGTATGTGGTGTCTCTACTTTAAAGAGTCTTCTCCTGCTGATGTTCAGGTGTATATCAGTATGTAGTGTCTCTACTTTAAAGAGTCCTCTCCTGCTGATGTTCAGGTGTATATCAGTATGTAGTGTCTCTACTTTGAAGAGTCCTCTCCTGCTGATGTTCAGGTGTATATCAGTATGTAGTGTCTCTACTTTAAAGAGTCCTCTCCTGCTGATGTTCAGGTGTATATCAGTATGTAGTGTCTCTACTTTAAAGAGTCCTCTCCTGCTGATGTTCAGGTGTATATCAGTATGTAGTGTCTCTACTTTAAAGAGTCCTCTCCTGCTGATGTTCATGTGTATATCAGTATGTAGTGTCTCTACTTTAAAGAGTCCTCTCCTGCTGATGTTCAGGTGTTTATCAGTATGTAGTGTCTCTACTTTAAAGAGTCCTCTCCTGCTGATGTTCAGGTGTATATCAGTATGTAGTGTCTCTACTTTAAAGAGTCTCTCCTGCTGATGTTCAGGTGTATATCAGTATGTAGTGTATCTACTTTAAAGAGTCCTCTCCTGCTGATGTTCAGGTGTTTATCAGTATGTAGTGTCTCTACTTTAAAGAGTCCTCTCCTGCTGATGTTCAGGTGTATATCAGTATGTAGTGTCTCTACTTTAAAGAGTCCTCTCCTGCTGATGTTCAGGTATATATCAGTATGTATTGTCTATGTACATGTACAAATGTGCAGGATTTATATCGTAATAATGTCCATTAAAGACCCAATTTGTGAGTTAATCAGTTAGTGCAGCGGTTTTCAAAGTGTGAGGCGAGCCTCCCTTAGGGGGCGCCAGAGAGCTTCAGGGGAGGCGCAGCCTGAGACAAAAATAACGAGAAACAGTGAAATCTAGCTAACTTTATGCGAGCGGCTCAGTGTGCGAAAAAGCACACGTCCGATCGTCCGGGACGTGTTATTATAATATCGGACAAATACATCTTTCCATTGACGTGTCCGACGGACAAGTGACGTTTTTCGCCCATAAATGTTAGTTTTGGTTCTGCTTGTCGATTCCTAAGGAAATGCATCTCGCCGCTTTCTGTACTGTTAGACGGAATTAGATTCAAACTAGGGCTGAACGATTAATCGATTTTAAATGATTCAATTATCAAATCGTTTTTTTTGTTCTTGTGTGTCAGTCATCCACACCAATCAGAAGTGCTGTGCTCCACATGTACCAGCCATTGTTAACCAATCAGAAGTGGCCCATGATAGTAGGTGATAGACAGATTGATCCAATCACCTGCCAAGTGTTTTTGAAAGTGCCTGCCTTTTCCAAATGGCTTCCAATGGAGCTTTCCTAGATGGTTTCTGAGTCAGGTTAGTAATGCTCCATCACATGTTTCTATTACAGGGTGAATCTGAAACTGAAGCTTGACTTTAAAGCAACCCAACGGAAGTTTCATGTAAGTTTAGTTCTTTCACTCGTAGCTCGGGCTGCGGGGGTGCTAGAGACGGGAGCACGTTGATGCGACCTTCCTAGCCGGAGATATGGCCGCATTTTACAATAAACTTCCGTTGGGTCGCTTAAAAACAAATATCGCAAATCGAATCGCAATCGCAATATTTGTCAGAAAGATCGCAATTAGATTTTTTCCCAAAATCGTGCAGCCCTAATTCAAACACACAGAGACGAGACAAGAAGAGAGAAACAGTCGGAGTAATTTCAAATGACGTGCTCAAAAAAGAGAGAGGTAGACAGCGAAAACAGAGCATTTAATGACATGTTCTCTCACTGGACCTCTTTGAAATGCAATTGAATGCCCCTGCCCCGGCGCGGCTTTTCTTATGTTCTCTGAGGGGAGGCTCACCTTCCCATACTTTGAAAACCCCTGAGTTAGTGCATTGATGCAAAATCTATTGGCATTAGTTTTGATAATATTAGTAGTTTTTGTCGAGCCTTTTCTTTTCTAAATCCTAGGAAATGTGATATATCTGCAGGATTCTTTAACCAACAAAATCATTTAAATTAATCCAGAAAAATGTCTATTATACTTTATATATTTAGCATTAGAGCACTCTTACTCGTGCAATAATAAAATACTAAATGTATGACTGGAGACAAACAGAGATGACACGCTGTATGTAGAATATTCCCTCCTTTATAAATGTGATTATTATGCATTTATATATTTGTGTTTTCTGCAGATAAGGCTCTTCCTGATTTTCCGGAGTGGAAGAAGACCCTCCTGGAGACCCCGCTGCACAAAGCTCTGAGCACCATGAGGAACACGGGAAACATCCTGTAGTTTAATCAGAGACATAATGAACATTTCCACATTTAAAATGCACAGTTCTGGTTTTTACAAGTGAGGGATATTAGCAGAAAACAGCAGCTAAGTTATATGACTCCTGTGGACGAGCTGCAGTCACATAAAACACGTTTATATTTAAACTTTATTTAGAATATTTCCCTCTTGACCTTGTTGTTATCTATGCTTTTTTTTAAAGATACCAGGCTCCATAGAAATCTCATAATATCAGAACTTTGTTGTTGAAATACCAGAACTATTTTCTGTTTTGTACAATGATTGTTTAAATTTTAACTGCAACAACCTATTATTAAACATCCATAAAACCTGTTATATCTGTTTATATTTAAGCTTTATTTAGATTATTTCCCCTCTTTACCTTGCAGCTCTTTCTGATGGTATCTGGGCTTCCTTCAAAGGTACCAGACTCCATAGAAATCAGTAATGTTACCTCTCAGAACAAAAGAGTTTCTGTCTCCAGTTCAATCAGGAGAGACGGTGTTGATGGAAGAATACATATTTATTGCCAGGAATACACAAATGAATGTAATGGAGTTTTGGCGATTAGGCCCCGTTGTGCAGGAGTATCATTCGGGAGGGGAGAACCGATCCGATGAAACCCCCCGGGGTCTAGACACTGGTGGTGGTGAATGGATGGTTGGGTCGGTCTGAAGGGGAGTGGCTTAGCTTGACCCTGGTGGTGGTGAATTATGGTTGGGTCGGTCTGAAGGGGAGTGGCTTAGCTTGACCCTGGTGGTGGTGAATGGATGGTTGGGGTCGGTCTGAAGGGGAGGGCTTAGCTTGACTCTGGTGGTGGTGAATGGATGGTTGGGGTCGGTCTGAAGGGGAGTGGCTTAGCTTGACTCTGGTGGTGGTGAATGGATGGTTGGGTCGGTCTGAAGGGGAGGGGCTTAGCTTGACCCTGGTGGTGGTGAATGGATGGTTGGGTCAGTCTGAAGGGGAGTGGCTTAGCTTGACCCTGGTGGTGGTGAATGGGTAGTGGGGTCGGTCTGAAGGGGAGGGGCTTAGCTTGACACTGGTGGTGGTGAATGGATGGTTGGTTCGGTCTGAAGGGGAGTGGCTTAGCTTGACCCTGGTGGTGGTGAATGGATGGTTGGTTCGGTCTGAAGGGGAGTGGCTTAGCTTGACCCTGGTGGTGGTGAATGGTAGTTGGGTTCGGTCTGAAGGGGAGGGCTTAGCTTGACACTGGTGGTGGTGAATGGATGGTTGGGGTCGGTCTGAAGGGGAGGGGCTTAGCTTGACCCTGGTGGTGGTGAATGGATGGTTGGGTCGGTCTGAAGGGAGTGGCTTAGCTTGACCCTGGTGGTGGTGAATGGGTAGTTGGGGTCGGTCTGAAGGGGAGGGGCTTAGCTTGACCTGGTGGTGGTGAATGGATGGTTGGTTCGGTCTGAAGGGGAGTGGCTTAGCTTGACCCTGGTGGTGGTGAATTATGGGGTTCGGTCTGAAGGGGAGTGGCTTAGCTTGACCCTGGTGGTGGTGAATGGGTAGTTGGGTTCGGTCTGAAGGGGAGTGGCTTAGCTTGACCCTGGTGGTGGTGAATAATGGTTGGTTCGGTCTGAAGGGGAGTGGCTTAGCTTGACCCTGGTGGTGGTGAATGGATGGTTGGGTTCGGTCTGAAGGGGAGGGCTTAGCTTGACCTGGTGGTGGTGAATGGATGGTTGGGGTCGGTCTGAAGGGGAGGGCTTAGCTTGACCCTGGTGGTGGTGAATGGATGGTTGGTCGGTCTCTGAAGGGGAGTGGCTTAGCTTGACCCTGGTGGTGGTGAATGGGTAGTTGGGGTCGGTCTGAAGGGGAGGGGCTTAGCTTGACACTGGTGGTGGTGAATGGATGGTTGGTTCGGTCTGAAGGGGAGTGGCTTAGCTTGACCCTGGTGGTGGTGAATGGATGGTTGGTCGGTCTGAAGGGGAGGGGCTTAGCTTGACCCTGGTGGTGGTGAATGGATGGTTGGGTCGGTCTGAAGGGGAGTGGCTTAGCTTGACCTGGTGGTGGTGAATGGTTGGGGTCGGTCTGAAGGGGAGGGGCTTAGCTTGACCCTGGTGGTGGTGAATGGATGGTTGGGTCGGTCTGAAGGGGAGTGGCTTAGCTTGACCCTGGTGGTGGTGAATGGTGGTTGGGGTCGGTCTGAAGGGGAGGGGCTTAGCTTGACCCTGGTGGTGGTGAATGGTAGTTGGGGTCGGTCTGAAGGGGAGTGGCTTAGCTTGACCCTGGTGGTGGTGAATGGTAGTTGGGGTCGGTCTGAAGGGGAGGGGCTTAGCTTGACCTGGTGGTGGTGAATGGATGGTTGGTTCGGTCTGAAGGGGAGTGGCTTAGCTTGACCTGGTGGTGGTGAATGGATGGTTGGTCGG
The DNA here is from genome assembly GCA_012861695.1 of Trematomus loennbergii. NCBI lineage: Eukaryota > Metazoa > Chordata > Actinopteri > Perciformes > Nototheniidae > Trematomus > Trematomus loennbergii. The sequence goes on from JAAOOA010000200.1 coordinate 103,774, forward strand.
TCTGAAGGGGAGGGCTTAGCTTGACACTGGTGGTGGTGAATGGATGGTTGGGTCGGTCTGAAGGGGAGGGGCTTAGCTTGACCCTGGTGGTGGTGAATGGTAGTTGGGGTCGGTCTGAAGGGGAGTGGCTTAGCTTGACCCTGGTGGTGGTGAATGGAGTTGGGTCGGTCTGAAGGGGAGGGGCTTAGCTTGACCCTGGATTCAGAGGGACAGGGGGGGAGGGGGTTGCGTCGAGTCACCTGAAATGACACCTCTCAGAGGGGAGAGCAGATTTAAAGGGTTAGCGGAGCGCTATGATAGGCTTGTGAGAATAGAGTGAAGTGATGTGAGAAAAATCTGTCATAACGTACAAATATTTTAAAGTAATCTCATGAAAAAATCAAAAATATCACATTTGCGTCGTTGAAATACCACACCTTTATTCTGCTGTGTTAAGTTATTGTTTAAGTTTTTCTTCCAACTGCAACAACCAACAACCCTATTATTAAAACATACATAAAAACACGTTATATCAGTATAGCAAGTGAACACAGCAGCAGGAGCTGTTTCTCCTGGATGTTGAATATCACTTAGTTATTCCAGAGGTGGAAGTAGTGGAGTACAAATACTTGTTACCGTACTTAAGTACATGTTTCTGGTATCAGTACTTTACTCCACTAGTTATTTTTCTGACGACTTTTTACTTTGACTTCTTCTTTTGAACCCAAATACCTGTACTTTCTACTTCTTACATGTTGAACTCAAATACCTGTACTTTCTACTTCTTACATGTTGAACTCAAATACCTGTACTTTCTACTTCTTACATGTTGAACCCAAATACCTGTACTTTCTACTTCTTACATTTTGAACACAAATACCTGTACTTTCTACTTCTACATGTGAACACAAATACCTGTACTTTCTACTTCTTACATGTTGAACACAAATACCTGTACTTTCTACTTCTTACATGTTGAACACAAATACCTGTACTTTCTACTTCTTCATTTCCCAAACAGGCTGGTTCCTTAGTTTGAATGTGTGTTGGTGGCGTGATCATTATTATTAGAGTCATTGCGTGCCTATTGATTTGAACACGATCCATGTATCCATCATTTCCTGGTCTTCTCTAAAGAAGAGGGACCAATGAAAACGTTGTCATGTTGCCGTTGTTCAGCATGGAAAACATTCATTAGCTAACAAGACATTATTGTTCTATTAATATAAAGGGAGGTCAGGTACTCTTTAAAACAGCTGGGAGTTATGGGTACTTTTACTTAAAGGGGACCTATATGCAAAATGCACTGTGTACGTCTTTTATACATGAATATGTGTCCCCGGTGTTCCAGGGAACTCACCAAGTGTCAGAAAACACAACCCTCTCTATTTTCCTCCATACCCAAATCTCTAAAAAAGGGGCTGCAACGGATCTGATAAAAACTGATCCAGATTTGAACAATGTCCTGACGTCAGGACGGTGGCGCTACGGCTATTGGGCCAACTCCACCAATCAGGAGGAGACAGCCACGGCCATTGCCGTTCGAAAGTGCTGGAGACGCTGTAGTACATATGCCAGGCCTGTAGATGGTGCTGTTCTCACTGAATCAACCCTTGCTAAAACAGAGCTAAAAAATGTCAAATTGAGCAAAATGAGGCATGGCTAAAATGCATGATCTGTTGGTATTTTGAAGAAAAAAAAGTATAGATATGCCTTATATAGGTATGGTCCTACACTATATTATTAAAATATAGCATGATAGGTCCACTTTAAGTACATTTCAAAGCCCTCTTTACTTTGACTTGAGTAAAGAAGTTTAGTCAGTACTTCTACTTTTACCAGAGTATTTTTAAACACGAGTATCTGTACTTCTACCTGAGTAAAGGATGTGTGTACTTCTACCTGAGTAAAGGATGTGTGACTTTTACCCTCTCTGGTTATGACTCTGTTTCCTCTCCTCCTCCTTTCTGTCCCTGAGTCTCTGTATGAAACTCTGTCACTCTGCTCTTCATCTCCTCCCCCTGAACCCTCCTCTTCCTCTCCTCTTCCTCCTTGTCCTTCTGTAGCTTCAGCGCTTGCTCCTTCTCTGAAATCTTATCGATCCTCGCGATGTTCTTCATCTGCAGCAAAGACAAGCTGCTGTGGATGATTCCTCTTCGTCTCACAGGAGCTGAAACAGACCTCTGCTGCTCCTCTTCCTCTTCTTCACCTGCTGCGTTGTGGCGTCTGCAGGATATTCAAATATAATAAATACAGAAGAAATAAACTAGTCCTAATAAACGAATAAAATCGAAGAAATAAACGATCGTTCATATATTTATAATAAAATAAAAAAATGTAAATAGTCAAATAATAAAACTATTTTTAAATAATTGCATTAAAGGGGACCTATCATGCAAAATGCACTTGTGTACGTCTTTTATACATGAATATGTGTCCCCGGTGTTCAGTGAACTCACCAAGTGTCAGAAAAAAACAACCCTCTCTATTTTCCTCCATACCCAAATCTCTAAAAAAGGGGCTGCAACGGATCTGATAAAAACTGATCCAGATTGAACACTGTCCTGACGTCAGGAAGGTGTGCTACGGCTATTGGGCCAACTCCACCAATCAGGAGGAGACAGCCACGGCCATTGCCGTTCGAAAGCGCTGGAGACGCTGTAGTACATATGCCAGGCCTGTAAGTGGCGCTGTAGTCTGCCACAAAAGCAGCGAAGAAGACTTCCCGCCCATAGTTACCATGGTTACCCTTTGTTTATTCTCCGCTGTGGCTTTCTTTCTCCCTCCCTGAGGCAAGCGTTGCTCCCGCTGCTTTAATTCAATGCAATCCCTCCCCGTCGAGGCAAGCGCTGTAATTCTCTCCGGTTAGTCCACCAGCAGATGACAAACACCCACCTCTCCGCCCTTCCAAGGAACGAGGGGACCGTGCGGCAGAGTTTCAGTTTCAGTTTGTTTCGCCGGTCAAGATGTTTGTTAAAGTTTAAATCTTCCGGACAAAATTAGAAAAAGTGCCGGTCAAAGGTCTTCTTTGTTATTTATTGAGCTTTAAAACAAATGAATAACGACTCTATAGGCCTATATAGGCTATAATAAAACACGAGGACGGAGATCTCTTTTTCTCCCCCTCTTCTGACAGCCCAGCAGCTGATCAGAGCACGTCTCCCCTCTCCTGCAGGGGGGCGTGGTCAGCAGAATCAGACCCGTAGACAGCAAACAGCACATAGAGCGAAATGAGGCATGGCTAAAATGCATGATCTGTTTGGTATTTTGAAAACAGAAACGTATAAATATACCTTATATAGGTATGGCCCTACAATATATCATTTAAATATAGCATGATAGAAAACAATGAAATGAAACCAACCTCTGCTGCTCCTCCTCTTCCTCTTCCTTGTGGATCCTGCAGGATCTCTCAGATGTTTGCGCTCTGATTTCTCTCATGGCGATGTTTCCGGTGGCTTTAGGTTCGCAGATCTTCACCATCACGACCCTCCTCTTTTCCTTCATCAGCGCCTCTCTCCTCTTCTGCAGGATCCTGAGAGTGAAACGATGCTGTTTGTCCAGAAGCTCGAGTTTCCTCTGGAGCTCTTTCTCCTCTCGCTCGTTCAACACTTTCAGATCTTTCTGCAGGAAACTCCTGGAGCTCTGATCCATCTGTAGGAAACTCCTGGAGCTCTGATCCATCTGTAGGAAACTCCTGGAGCTCTGATCCATCTGCAGGAAACTCCTGGAGCTCTGATCCATCTGCAGGAGAAACACAGTGTTACTACAGAGGGAGAGTTCAACATTTTTCAGAATTATGACTTTTTTTTAAATCAGAATTTGAAATTATTTCAGAATTTTCACTTTTCAAATTGTTTTCACTTTTCAAAAATGTTCCACTTTTCTTAGAATTTTCAAAGGTAAAACATTTTTATAAAAGTACTAAAGTGTTTCCATTTTATGCTATACGCTTTGTTTAGTAAAGGATCTGAATACTTCTTGCATCACTGGAGAAATGTGAGTCCTTTTGTACATCAGGGTTAAAAATATAACTGACGGATATCACCTTGAAACTTCCCCACTTCATTACTGACATTACCACAATTATTATTGACATTACAAGTTTTCTGATATGTTATGTTTAAATATGCAAATGAGGCATTATGTAATGTTAACCTACGTGAATTCAGTAGAAATCTACAGACAAAACAGATAAAGATTGTAAAATAAACTCCTGGATGTGGATTTTTTTTCCACTATTTGGAACGAAGACTTCTCTCGTAGTGGTTCTCCTTTAATTAAAGTACATTTTTCTGTAGGTTTACCTGTTTTTCTGTCCCTCAGCGCGATGTTTTCAGGTGTGTTTGCTGCTGCGTCTCTTTGCAGGTTACATGATATTATATTGTGAGTAGAGTAGACGTGGTTGTTGCTCATTGTCTTCTGTCACATTCCCTGAAGGGATTACATTCAGGTTACCACACAACAACGACTCTCTGTGGGAAGTGCAATGACACCGCATGTTTACATTTCATTTCTTCCACTCATTTTATCTGTATTTTAAATCAGATAAATGCAAACAATTACATATAAATTCGATAACCCAATATGTCACAGCCATTCCAAGTTTCTGTTAAACAAGTTGTGAATGTCTGAGCTGGTTCATATTAAGATAAGATAAGATAAGATGGACCTTTATTAATCCCGTGGGGAAATTCAGTAGTTTAAACAACAACAGGTTAAGAATGAAAAACAGGACAGAACAGATTCACACAGATTAGAGATTAACAAGAAGAAAACACAACAATATTAAGATAAATAGGAAACAACATAAAACATCAACAGTGATCCTAATAGCCACTTTCACACCAAGTACTTTGCCGTACTTTGTGCCGGCACTTAGTGCCCCGGCACTTATGACCCCAGGGCACTAAGTACCAATCGCGTTCACACGTCGCGAGTACTTTTCCTGAGGGAAGATTACGCAAATGAGCCGCTGTCACTTCTCTTCTTCTGCTTTGGCAGGCCGCAAAACAACTTCACGGTGTATACTGCCACCCGGAGTCCCCGGCCGGAAGTCCCCGGAGTTGGGGACTGGCTTCAGTAGAAGCTGCTGGGACTCCCAGCAGCTTCTACTGAAGCCTTCAGAGTAAATCGCCAGAACGCCCACACCTCCTCATCTCCACAGCTCCCATGCTTTTTTTTGTGTTGCCATAAGTTAGTCTCTCTCCATTGGTGCGCGGGGCGAATGCTAATGCTAATAATGCTAATGCCAGCAAATACAATGGCGGCTTCAAAAAGTTTGAAGCCGCCATAGAGTTTTACGGGGTGTGGTTTGCAATTCGCCCAGCCATAGAAATTGGTACTTTTTGGTACTTTTTTGGTACCACCTCTCTAGCAGGCACTGAAAATGGGGGTAAAAGTTCCCGGCAATAAGTACTCTTTTTGGTGTGAACGCAACATCAGGGTACTAACGGAACTAAACGGGAAAAGTACGGGGTAAAAGTACTCCGGTGTGGACGCGCCTATTGACATTCCCTTGAAGTAAAGCCGACAAGACATTTAAGTAGGTTCAAATAAAACAATACGGATACAAGCGCCCGAGATGTGTTTTCTCCGCAGGGTGTCTGGCGTCTCCCTTAGGGATAAGGTGAGAAGTTCAGTCATCCGGGAGGGACTCGGAGTTGAACCGCTCCTCCTTCGCATCAAAAGGAGCCAGTTGAGGTGGTTCGGGCACCTAGTAAGGATGCCACCTGGGCGCCTCCCTAGGGAGGTGTTCCAGGCACGTCCAGCTGGGAGGAGACCGAGGGGTAGACCTAGGACCAGGTGGAGGGATTATATCTCTTCGCTGGCCTGGAGCGCCTTGGGATCCCCCAGTCAGCAACCACCAGTGAAGGCTGGGTGGTTGTCGATGAGCCGGGGGGTGGAGGGGGTTTGGTCGGAGGGCAAAGGGGAATGCAGGAAACTCTCTTGAGGAGTGACACATGAAAGGTTGGGTGCACCTTCAAGGCAAGAGGCAACTTGAGCCTAACTACACTAGGATTGATGACACGTTCAATTTCATAAGGTCCAATGTACCTGGGAGCAGAGTCCTGCAGGGTCTGATTTTCAAGACCCGCTCCCGCCCCGCACCCGCGACGTGCAATACTGACACCGCCCCACGCACATATAGCCAATTAGTTCTGCAACCCGACCCGTCGGCACAAGATCCGCAACCCGTGTGACGTATGGATTCTTGGACCCCAAAGCAGAGACAGACACAAGTAAAGCTCAAGGCTCTTAAAGAGCAGGTGATTATGTGAGTGGGAACAGGTGTGCCTCATCTGCAGCCAGGAGAATACCAGCCACGCCCCCTGTCACACACCAGCCCTGCAGAGAAGGAGAGACAGAGTAGTGAGGGTAAAAGGAGCAAACAACAGGAAATAACACAACAACAACAAAACCCATGCATAAACAGAACAACCCGACCCGAACCCGCATATATATGAGCAGTGAAAACGTGCAATTATTAAACACACGCAGTTGCATATTTGTCTCAAAAAGCGTGGGATGTTGGTTATTTTCTCAATCTAGGATGACACCAAAAGCCTCCCAGACTATGGATATCGCTAGAGAGCTTCACCTCAGCTATTTTCGAATGTGGCGCGCTCAGCAGCAGATTGATGCGCTGCAGAGGTTATGATTATGCGCAGTCTCGCGGGGGAGAGGTCTGAGGATTTAAACATTAAACTAAATTATTATTATTTTAATATATTTTATTATGCAAGACCCGCGACCCCCAGCATCTTCTTTGTTTTACCCAGAACCGAACCCGGAAAAAAGCGTTTGAAAAAAATACCACCTGCTGCTAAAATCCTCTGTTATTCCTCATTTTAAAGCCGATATCCCGTGGGGTCGGGGGCTCGGATCCTTGTCACCTTTTTCATACCTGATGAGTTTGCATCCCTGATAGTGTGAGTGCAGTCGGATTCTCAAAGCACCGCAGTCTCGTCTCCTAAGTCCTTTTGAATTCTCCTATCCACTATTCCTTAACCCCGTGACGTTTCACACAGAGGTCAAGGGATAGATGATAGGAAAAGACGATAGGAGCTGATTTTTGGACAATTCCACTGCAGCCCCACTGATCACAGTGGCTGCAGTTGTCTTTACGCACGCGCTGGCGAGGAGGCGGGGCTTATCTCCATGGAGATATTACTGACAGCTACAACAAAGTGAACATATTTAACCGGGATTTAATTATAATACACGTTTTAAAATGAGGCAGAAATAACAGAACTGTGATTTAAGGATACATTTTATTTCAAGATGGTTCATTTTGAGAGAAACAAATGCCTTATTTATTTCCTACATTCTGTGGGATGTATTTTTGTATTTGTATTTTCTCTGATCTTTATGTTTTGATTTACAAATACATAAGTTGTTGTGGTCCTGTTGAGAGAGAGAGAGAGAGAGAGAGAGAGAGAGAGAGAGAGAGAGAGAGAGAGAGAGAGAGAGAGAGAGAGAGAGAGAGAGAGAGAGAGAGAGAGAGAGACGGGAGCAGCAGCAGTATAACAAAGTCACAAATATAAACAACAGCCTCCTGTTTTTATATAACATTACAAGAGTGTTTCTTATTATTACATTACATGCTTATTGTGCTCATGAGATATTGCTATGACTATGGAATAGACACAATCACCAATCCCAGATTCTGATGGGTTGGATACGAAACGAAGGGAATAGTCATAGAAGAAAGTTTTAGCTTTCATAGAAATGTAGCAAAAGCCAGATGCAGACACTGTAGAAGCCAAAGAGTTATAGAGAACAGGAGATCGCTCTGGCCTTGAGGTGTGTGTGTGAGCTGCTCGCCTACGCATAACTGGGAACCAGTATAATGGAGGATTCCACAATCTATTGTAGAAACTTTAGCAAAACAAATTAGGATAGCACTAGAGTAGGGAGGGACCTTCACAGGCCGGCCGAATGCTGATTGGAGGTTGTGTTGCCAAGTTACTTTTGTCTAAGTCTGTGCACCAACCAGGGAGGCAAAAGTCTAAACCACGGTCCTCCCCATCTAGTCTCAACCAATCATAAGTGTACAGGCAGAGCCCTGAATAATACAATTGTATGCACGCACGAGGTTCAATGCCGCACGGAGTCCTTGGCCAAGTGAAATATATCTTTTGCTCTCTTTAATAAATAGTTAAACTTAGAAGTTGTTTGTCTTTCCTGGAATAAAAGAACACAATAGCCTCCCAAGAACATTGCATGTTGGATTTATATATATATTTAATTAAATGGATAAAATGGGGAACAAATCAATTCACAGTTAACGCTAGAGTACTTTAATGCCTACACACTTTAACTTAGGTAGGGTTTTAAATGCAGGATGTTTACTGGGTTATTTTCCACACTGTTGAATTATTATTTTATTTCCACAACTTGTTGAGCTTGTTATTTTAACTGCATGTCTATTTATATCTTACTGAGAGTAATCCTAGTACATGTTCAGGCTAGTTATGAAACAAAGGAAGGAGCTGCAGACAGGTGAGGCATGTTAAAGTTCAAATATGAAGTCAGACTGCCAGATGCCATTTTACACTTTGACGGAGCAGGAGGAGGAGAACAACAGGGTGAGTGTTAACAGCAGGATCTGCTTTAAACACATTCATTGTTTACTCTGTTACACTGGATGTCAGAACATCAGTGTCCTAGAGACCAATGAGACTTCTGCAAGTGTTGTAAACCTTTTTAATTTCCTGTTTTCTGATTCATCAAATCGACATAACATGTGACAGCCCGGCGCAGTCAAAATGGAGGGCGGCCTGTCTGAAGTCTGACTGATTTGATGTTCTTTAACTAAGTTTATTATTATGATGGTTTTGTGTGTGTGTGTGTGTGTGTGTGTGTGTGTGGTGTGTGTGTGTGGTGTGTGTGTGTGTGTGTTGTGTGTGTGTGGTGTGTGTGTGTGTGTGTGTGTGTGTGTGTGTGTGTGTGTGTGTCTCCAGTGTTAATAGTATCTCTCTCAGACCGGAGAAGATGAGTGGTTTAAAAGATGAGGAGGGACGGGTTTCCAGTCTCCAGCTGTCTGTCTCTGAAGATTGACGGGTCTATTGGAGTACCTCTATACTTCAGTAATGAACCTGGACCCTCAGACACAGAGTAAGAGTCTGTTTCTACTGTAAACTGACCTGATTTAGTTTGTATGTTATCTGATATATTAAACTCTTCTTTAATGATATCATGTGAGCAGTTTGTAAAGGAAAAACGCATTAGAGTACAGTAATCTAACATTATCTAATATCTCAATATACATTTATATTGTCATTGTATCCGTGGCATAAAATAGTTTTAAATAGCAGAAATGTTGATAAATACTGACTAAAAACTAAATATAAAAACATATTTAACTACTTGGGCATGTCTATGATGTGTATTTTGAAGTTGTTTATTAATAATAGTGATAACCTGGTGAGCTGGTTGTGTTTAGCAGATATAACAGAGTGCATCACATGTAATCTAAATTGCAAAGACCCAGTTCTGTGCCTGGCAACACGAAGGAAGTGAAGAAGTGAAATTCATGTCACCTGCGTATTCGTGCAGCGTGAAAAATGTCAACTTGAGTGTAAAGTTAGTGACTCTCTTTTACAAAAACCTGTCAATGTTGAGATTGTGCTCCTGTGGTCTCTGACGGTCTGAGGGGAATCAGAAAGGAAAACAGAGCTCTACAGCACCTCATATTAAACTAGAGAATGCAATTCCTGAAGAAATTGCTAGTGGGAATGCTTTATGCTGAAAAGCTGACGCTAAACTGCTATGCTGAAATGTAATGTGTAAGAAGAAAGTGAAGAATTTAGATTGAAATGATACATGAACACTGGGGCTTGAATGTGTGATGAGAGAAAAAAAGACAGTAAAAAGGCTTGGAAAAGCAGCAGAATATTTGAACTAACTTGATGGCAAATGATCTGTCGCCATGCCAACGGCATTTGATGACATCCCATAATACGCTTAGATGCGTTGATGGCTGCATCGTTACCAAACCTGTGAAGTTTTGGGCCATTTGGAGCATTTTCACTGAAGTTATGAGAAAACCGTGTTTCATGGCGAGCATTGTGTTGCCAACGGCATTTGAAGAAATCTCAAAACTGTCCCGTAGATGTCTTCACGGCTGGACTGTTAGCACACATGTGAAGTTTGAGCACTTTTTGAACATTTCATAGGAGTTATAGCGACACTTATATATATATATACTAACTTCTCTTCTTCTTGTATTTTGTTCATTTTGTTGTGTTTTCTTCTTGTTCTTCATTTGTTGTTTAAGGGCGGCAGGCAAACTGCTTTTAGGCGCAATACAGCCCCCTGGATTATATATAGTGTAATGGATACTGCCCTGAGTGACAGACTTTTTTCCCTTCATAAAAAAAAGGCGTATTCGTCGTGTGACTGCATGTGCCGAACCGTGACGTCCGAACCGTGACGTCCGAACCGTGACGGTTTGGGACGAATACGGACACCGTTACACCCCTAATGGAGACATGTTGAACCTTTTGGCACTTCATGCCCTCAAGAGGCATTTTGTTTAATTATTTTGCTTAATTTTTTTTATCTTTCAAGCTACGAGATGTTTTCCTACATTTGTCATGAAAAATTATGTCTTAGGAATGTAGGGTTTGGGAATTATGGCAGGTTTAAAAGAAAATCTGTCCTCCACTCTAGCTGTGACATCACGCACTCTAAAATCTGAAGAAGGCCTCTTTACCAAGGTCTGAACAATGTTTAATATCTCTAAAAGTACGAATCAGATTTCAAAGTTGTCTTACACGAATAATGTCAGAAAGATGTGTAACATTTTAAAGTTGGAATGAGGTTTCTGAGTGAAAGTATGAATGAACAGTTAGCAGTTGAAGAAGGAGCAGTTAGCAGTTGAAGTTGCATGAAGATTGTTGAAGTCTGAAGAGTTCTCCATTGACTTCCATGTTAAAAATGGGATGTATTATGGGATATATCTCTGGAATTATGAAAGTTATGAATGATAAAAGTAATAGCCATCGATTCCGACCGAGCTGAACGTTTTGATGTTTGAACGGAGTTTCTGCGATGTTGAATGTGGGAGAAGAAGCAGCGCAAAATAACCCGGCGGAATAAAGAATTTTGTGCTGATTTAGTGGAATGCTGTGTCAGCATGGTGTTTGTAATGCTGTACCAGGTTAATACAGCTGTGTGTGTCTTAGTAGAGACAGTGAACATGTGCTCCTCTGGGTGATGAATCCAGACAGGATGAGGTTTGCTTTTATAATAATGCGAGGTGTAAACTATCTACCTGATCACTAAGATATATTATATACAGATCAGTGACGTGCGGTGAGGTTCATGGCTGGTGAGGCACTGACTCACTGAGTCAGATTTACAAATATTATATTTTGACCTTAATCGAAATATTCGGTTATTTTCAAAAGCTTTTTTAGTCTGATGCTTCGATTCATTTTAAACAGACCGTTCAACAAAAGGATACCCAAAATCTAAATATTGGATTGTTCTTTCTTAGTAAGATCCCATTTTCATTACAAATGTGGTCTTACCTTGACTTGAAGATGAAGTCCATGCTATCCTTCTGGACAACAATCTCTATTACTATTTTGTAAAAGTCCTCCTTATCTTCCTGTAGTTTCAAAAGTCTAGTTTGTTGTTTGCGGTAGAATAACAGTAGCAACAAGAACCTGTGGGCTCACGTGCGCCCCCCTCAGTGCGGCAGAGGTTATGGCTGCCTCTCCTGGTGCTTTTTTCATTGCCGTTGTACGATGAGACCAGCGAGCCTAAATATCATATATACGTGAAATAAGTTATTTAGAGACTATGGATGGCGAGGATAAATGTAATAAAGGGATCTACAAACATTACATTGGTGACCTACAGTGAGATGGGAACAGGCATGCGCTTAGGGCCCGCTTTCCAGCCAGTTTCTGTGGGGTGACGCATTCTGAGGTGAGGCAGAGCTCATCTGTACCTCACCTCACCCCACAGTAACTGGCTTGAGCGCGCTCACAAAATAAGTGGCCGCACTAAATTAGTGCCCGCGCTCAGCAAGTTACTGTGGGCTTACGAGAGGCAGAGCACGTCCCTGCCTCACTTCTCATTGCTCCCGTAGCGGAGCTCGGCAAATTTGCTGATTTTGACTAAAAAGCGATTGGAATCATACATAAATCACACTTACAACACAGATCAGTGGAGACATTTTATTATTATTACTATTTTTTCTGTTACATTGGAGTATGACAGGTGAGGCTCTGCCTCCCCTGCCTCCCCTGACTGCACGTCGCTGATACAGATATAGACCTTTTTACTAGAATTTGCCCCCTTGTTGTACCATTGGTGAGAATCAGCTCCTCTAAAGTAAAGTGCTGTAAAGGATGTGTTCATCTCCACAGAGGGAAGAGTAAGAGTGGTGTTCCTGTGGAGGAGCAGCTGTCCAGCTGTGCTCTGTGTCAGGACGTCCTGAAGGATCCAGTCTCTACCAGCTGTGGACACTGGTTTTGCAGACAGTGCATCGCCTCATACTGGGAGCAGCGCCCTCCATCAGGAGACCCCTCCTGTCCTCAGTGTGGAGAAAGATCCAGAACCAGAGCTGGCCTGCAGACAGCCAGTCAGACCAGCTCTGTACGAGGTAAGAGGCAGAACACATGCAGCGTCTTTAGATCTGTCGGGGTGCTGGGTCTCTACTCTTGTATGAACTCTCATTGGCTCAGTGTGTCCTCTGGTCTTCTTCCAGGCATTGTTTTTGTTGTTTTTAAGTGTTTTAAAATAGGGAGCAGTGTTTTCCTTAGTAGAAACACTGGACATGTCACAAACGAGCTGAGAACCAACATGCAACACATGGGAAACCAGGGATAGTCGGTAAACAGCTTTATTATAGGCAAAGGGCTGGTCGGGGACAAACCGGCAGATAGTAGGCAAAGGGCTGGTCGGGGACAAACCGGCAGATAGTAGGCAAAGGGCTGGTCGGGGACAGGCGAGGGTTCCAGGAGAAAGCAAGACGGGAGACGCAGGTACAGACCGGGTCAGGGAGCAGGCGAGGCAGAATAATCCAGGGACAGGCAGGGTCAGGAAACAGGCGAGGCAGGCTGGTCAGGGGCAGACAAGGTCGAAACCAGGATAGCAATCTGGAAGGTAATGCGGGAAAGACTGGCATGCTGCAAAGTACGATCTGGCACTGAGGTGAGAGTGAAGTGGGCCTATATACTAATGGAGCTGATGGGTGTAACAGAGTGAGAGAGAGAGACAGGGTGTGACTACCAGGTGACTAAGGAATGTTAATGCAGAAAATAGGTGAGTGAGAGAGCAGACTGTGACAGGACAGATCTAAAGGGGAATGTTAGCCCTGCAAAGAACTTCTACAGAAGATAGTAAAGATATCTGATGGCTAGGATCCTTGTCTTCATATCCAGGATTCTTCCTGGTTTATTTGTTTTCGATTAGGTATACTGTTGTAGTGGAGTGTAGTACATTAACCTGTTACGCACCGCCCCCCCGGTACCGGGCGGATAAACGCGTCATTTGCAGGAAACAACGTCTAAGGAATCTTAATATTTAATAAACTATGAATGTTTTATATCCATGTAACGGGAAGAAACTCAGCTAACTGATCTTTTAAAAAAAAAATCAAAAAAAAACCCACAATGCTAACACTCAGCCTCTGAATTAGCCACGAGCGAAAAAATGTAACCTATCACTGCACCTAAACTCACTCATAACTCCCTTATTACTTATCCTAGATGCACAGCTAACCCCTCGATTAGCATCACTGGAGACACAGAATCGTTTGGTGCCCACCTCAACACTCAGTGATAAACATTTGCGACGCTATTAACGAAAGCGTACATCAAAACATGTGGCGCTAGGTAGCTACAAACGATAACATGGCTTACCTTGGTCAAAACTGGTCTTCAATGGCATTAAAACGATAAAAAAAACGATGCTGCAGTTAATCCATAGGTTAATCCAATGTGTCTGTGCCCTCTTTGAAATTATTTCTGATAATCCATAAGCAATAAAACTGCTTTTTCGTTTCCAAATGTCAGAGCGAGAGATCGCTTCACTCTGGTGCAAACCTGCATGCGGGAAGCCCCCACCGTTTGTTTTCACAACGAGTGTGTGTGGGGGACTCCCCCTTCGATGCTATTGGCTCTAACGGTCAGAAAGAGGTGTCAACCATCAAAATCGACCAAGGGGGGCCAGAGATATGGAAAAAAAACATTTTCACCCAAATCACCTCAGAGGTGGGGTGGTTTTGCTAAACCTCTCTAAAAAGGTCAAATGTCACTTGTTTTGCATCAACTTGATACAGGGTACTTATATATGTTATACTTTGGATTCCTAAAGCTTTTAGTCTACTAACCCATCATCCAAGGGTAGTTTTCACTATAAGTTAAAAAGAAATTTTGGACGGACACTATAATTTACAGTTTTTTACTATGTAAAATCTGAATTTTTTTAAATAAAAAACATCTATATTGATTCTGACAATTCTACATCCAACTCACAGATGTAACCTTGCTTTGATAAAATAAATTATTCATATAACCCTTTTAGAAGTTAAGTTGTAGTCATTTGTTTTGGGCATGTCATTTTCGAGCCTGAAACATGAAAAACAGGCTTGGTGCTTAACAGGTTAAGCTGTTTTATAAAAATCATAACCTTTTTAAACTCTATTTTGTTGTTATAATTAGATTCTCAAAAGAATTTTCCTTATTCTCTCATGTGTCCTTCTCTTTCAGCAGATAGTGGTCTGCAGAGGTTTTAGATGAACATAGGCTCAGTCTGAGGAGGAGATGTGAACGTGTGACTGAAGGAACTGATCAAAGTGAAACCCTCCTCAACAGGATCTTCACTGAGCTCTACATCACACAAGGCCTGAGTGAAGAGGTTAATACCCAACATGAGGTGAGGCAGCTGGAGACAGCTTCCAAGAAGAAGACCCTCCATGACACTCCAATCAAGTGCCAGGACATCTTTAAAGCCTTACCTGACCAACAGACTCACATCAGAGCGGTCCTGACCAACGGAGTCGCTGGAGTTGGAAAAACCTTCTCAGTGCAGAAGTTCACTCTGGACTGGGCCGAGGGTTTGGGAAACCAAGATGTCAGTCTGGTGATCCCGCTCTCCTTCAGGGAGCTGAACCTGATCAAAGGTGAGCAGTACAGTCTTCTCAGGCTGCTCCATGTTTTCCATCCAACCTTACAGAAGGTCACAGCAGAGCAGCTGGCTGTCTGCAAAGTGCTGCTCATCTTTGACGGCCTGGATGAAAGCAGACTTTCTCTGGACTTCAGAAACAATGAGGTTGTGTCTGATGTCTCACAGCAGTCCTCAGTCAACGTGCTGCTGACAAACCTCATCAGGGGGAAGCTGCTTCCCTCGGCTCTCGTCTGGATAACTTCCAGACCTGCAGCGGCCAATCAGATCCCTCCTGAGTGTGTGGACAGGGTAACAGAAGTACGAGGCTTCACTGACGCCCAGAAGGAGGAGTACTTCAGGAGGAGATCGAGTGATGAAGACCTGTCCAGCAGAATCATCTCTCACATCAAGAGCTCCAGGAGCCTCCACATCATGTGTCTGATCCCAGTCTTCTGCTGGATCACTGCTGCAGTTCTGGACCACATGTTGACTACAGACCAGAGAGGAGAGCTGCCCAGACCCTCACTGACATGTACTCACACTTCCTGCTGGTCCAGACCAAGAGGAAGAAAGAAGCGGGGACATGAGACGAGTCCACAGCAGCTGACGGAGGCTGACAGGGAGGTTCTTCTGAAGCTGGGGAGGCTGGCGTTTGAACATCTGGAGAAAGGAACATCATGTTCTACCAAGAAGACCTGCAGCGCTGTGGTCTTGGTGTCACCGAGGCCTTGGTGCACTCAGGAGTTTGTACACAGATCTTCAAAAGAGAGAGAGTGATCTTCAAGAAAACAGTCTACTGCTTTGTTCATCTGAGCATTCAGGAGTTTCTGGCTGCAGTCTACATGTTGCACTGTTACACCAACAGGACACAGAGGTACTGAAGGACTTCCTGAGAGAGACTGGCTATAGAACAGTAAAACAGTGATCAGGATTACCCATCCCTGGATGTCTTCCTAAGGGAGCATGGAGAAATCCCTCAGAAGTAAAATGGCCACCTGGACCTGTTTGTCCGCTTTCTCCACGGCCTCTCTCTGGAGTCCAACCAGAGACTGTTAGGAGGCCTGCTGGGTCGCACAGACAACACCAGAAACATCCAGAGAGCCATCAGCAACCTGAAGGAGATGAGAGTGATAAATCTCCTGACAGGAGCATCAACATCTTCCACTGTCTGACAGAGATGAAGGACCACTCAGTACATCAGGAGATCACAGAGTTCCTGAAGTCAGAGAACAGATCAGAGAAGAACTCTCTGAGATCCACTGCTCTGCTCTGGCCTACATGCTGCAGATGTCAGAGGAGGTTCTGGATGAGTTGGACCTGAGAGTACAAACATCAGGAGGGACGACGGAGACTGATTCCAGCTGTGAGGAACTGCAGGAAGGCGTAAGTCCAGATGTGATTAACTTTATAAACTAATGTGGATCAGAGTTTAATTATTCAAATAAACACTATAACATTTCTGCTGTTTAAATACTGAGAGCAAAATAAACCAACACTGTTCTTCTATTTATTTATAATAATAGTTAAACTGAAGCGTTCTCTCTTCATATTGAGTGATGGAGGCGACATGTCAAACACATGAAGGACTCTAGAGGTTCTCAGCATGTGATCACACCACACAGCAGGACTTACAGTTATCAGTTATTATTACTTTCTAGTAGTTTCTTTATCATTAAACACACACACGTTTTTATCACAATGTGTTAGAGTTTAAAATCAGATCTATATCATTTCCCACCAATACAGAGTTATGTCTTAATGCTGATATACTGGGAACATCTGATGGTATTAAGCAGAGGTTGCGCTAGACTTTTTCGCTGCCCGTCATTTTGACAGGCAGGATCGTAACATTTCCGTCAAAATCCATTATTATCCGTCGGCTGCACACAACTCTGCCGGGGGGGGGGGGGGGGGGGGTTGGAGAGAGCACGCTCGTGAACTGTCAACGGGGACTGGTTAGCGCCTGGTTATGCATGCCCATGCACCCGCGGGAGCGCGCACCGCGTAAAGCAAATACGCACAGACATTCAATGATCTGTTCGTCAAAGTTAGGTTTGGAAACTGTATGATTTCCTTTTGGGCGGGCATGCATAACACGGCATAACACCGGAGCCTCGCTGCGGGGAAACTGTGGAGCTGTTCTGAGTTTGTTCTAATCCGTCCAAATGACGGACGGCTTTCAGATTTTCTGTCATTGTTAAAAAAAATCGGAAAATATTCGGTTAACACGACCCTGGCATTAAGTTTAACATATGAAACTTTATTGGTATGTTAATAGTGTTTGTGTGCACAATACATTTTCAGATGCTCAGAGACGCAATCTGGCAACAGTCTCTGACAGCAGAAGGTAGCCAACACAGACATGTGATCAGATCACACTGACAACGCACACATTGAACTCAATTTTATATATATATATATATATATCTATATATATATATATATATAATAATATTACATTATTATAAAATGGCATCAGCAAATGTCATTCAGAAAATACTGTATGTCAAATCTTTATTCATGAAATCCTTGAGGTTAATATAATGTTCCCTCTGTTTTAACACATGTTGAAATATATACGTTATTACAGACTTACTGACTGTGGACTCTCAGAGGCTCAATGTGAAGTCGTGGCCTCAGCTCTGAAGTCTGACCCCTCCCATCTGAGAGATCTGGACTTGAGTTTCAACAAAGAGATGCAGGACTCAGGAGTGAAGCTGCTGAGTTCTGGACTAAAGAGTCCAAACTGCAAACTGGAGGCTCTCAGGTCAGTTCACTGAATGAACTTCATATCATTCTGTTTATGTTTATGATTTTCTTATTTGAACAAATACATTTAATTATTATTTCACATTTTTGCAAATGACTGATTATTCATCAGAGTAACCAAGAGAAGGTGAATGTGTGAGGGAGAGTGTTTGAGCTTCCACAGACTCCCTCTGTGCTCCATGAGTCAGTGGAGATGCTGTCAGTACTGATGAGCTGTGAGGGAGAGGAAGGAGTTGTTAAAGATCTGATCAAAGTTAAAGTTCCAGATTATCAATGGATTGTTTCTACATCATCGCTGACATTAAACCCTGTTTCACTCTGAACAGATTATTAAACCTGGAGTTATTTCAAATAGGAGCATTGTTTTCTAAAGTTACATCATGTTTTCTTTATTCAGACTGGTTAGCTGCAGGTTGTCAGAGATCAGCTGTTCTGTTCTGATCTCAGCTCTGAAGTCCAACCCCTCCCATCTGAGAGTTCTGGACCTGGGTTTTAACAAGCTGCAGGATTCAGGAGTGGAGCTGCTGAGAGATCTTCTGGAGAGCCCAGACTGCAGACTGGAGACTCTCAGGTCAGTTCACAGACTCTATGTTACTGCTGGAGATCTCATATGTTCAGTTTGTAATTTAACTGATTTATGTACATTAATAACTTGCATCCATAAAGGGTCCAGGACCCCAAGTAAGCTCCTGATGTATAGGGATTGTTAGGGAAGTAATTGTTCTTAATATTATTGAATTAATCCTTTAGCTGCTGAACTAGCATACATTGTCACTAACGAAGGTGTGGGGTTGGAACACCCTCGTAAACTATTAGTACCGGTGTTATTATGCCATGTTATGCATGCACCTCGCGGGGGCGCACACAGCGTAAAGCAAAAACTCCCAGACATTTCAATGATTTGTATAGCAAAGTACGGTTTGGAAACAATATAATTTCCTTTTTGACAGGCATGCATAACACGGCATAACACCGGAGCCTCGCTGCGGGGAAACTTTGGCGCTGTTCTGAGTTTGTTGTAATCTGTCAAAATGACTGTTTTAAGATTTTTCCGTCATCGACGGAAAATAGTCGGTAACGCGACTTCTGCTATAAACAGAGATAGGAATACTTCTAAGTAAAAGTAGAACGGCATTAAAAATGTTACTTGAGTAAAAGTAGAAGTACACAGATCATGTACTCGAGTAAAAGTATAATTACTCAGATCTTATAGTATAAGTACTCAGATATTGTACTTGAGTTAAAGTAGAAGTACTCAGATCTTGTACTTGAGTTAAAGTAGAAGTACTCAGATCTTGTACTTTAGTAAAAGAAGTACTCAGATCTTGTACTTTAGTAAAAGTTGAAGTACCAGGGTGTTACAGTAAAAGTCCTGCATTCAAAATGTTATTATTATTTTGTTGCAGCAGCAAGGTTTACAGGCATTAAAATATTAAAATATTTAAAGGTTGAAGAAAATATAAACATAATAAAATGAACTAAAATAACAATACAACTATCAATTCATTAAGATCCTTGTCACCTTTTTCCTATCTGATGAGTTGAATCCCTGATAAAGGTCATCTGAAGTAATATTAGTTTCGCATGATAAAGTTTACTTTCTGAAGTAAACAGATTGTATTGTTCTCATTCATTTAAATGTTGAGTAACACATCTGACGAGATAATAAATTGATTTATATTAATGTTTTCTTTATTCAGACTGAGGCTCTGCAGTTTGTCAGAGATCAGCTGTTCTGCTCTGGTCTCAGCTCTGAAGTCCAACCCCTCCCATCTGAGAGAGCTGGACCTGAGTAACAACGAGCTGCAGGATTCAGGAGTGGAGCTGCTGAGAGATTTTCTGGAGAGTCCAGACTGCAGACTGGAGACTCTCGGGTCAGTTCACTGACTCTCTGTTACTGCTGGAGATCTCAGATGTTCACTTTGTAGTTGAACCTGATTATTGTACATAAATACATTACAATTAAATGTTACATCCATTCATTTGTAAATGTTGTTTTGTTCATATGTTTATGTCTCTAAATGTAGTCTGCAGTCATAACAGTTGATTGTTTCCTAAAAGAAACTATTATTCTTCCACTGTTAGTTGTTAAAGTAAATGTTTGTTTTATTTCGTAAATGATCTGAATAAAGAAGGTCCTCTGAACAAATATTAGTTTAACATAAAGTTTACTTTCTGACATAGAAATGTTAATGTTCCCATCATTTAGACGTGTTTTCACAGATAATAAACAGAAGGCTGATATAATGATGATCCACAATAACAGAATGACAGTCACTGTAATTCAGAGAAAAGCTCATTGATTAGGACGCAGTAATGATGAGCTACACATTTCAGACCTGAACATCTGACTGGATTATTAACTGATTTGTATCCTCATCATGTTTTCTTTATTCAGACTGTGGAACTGCAGTTTGTCAGAGATCAGCTGTTCTGCTCTGATCTCAGCTCTGAAGTCCAACCCCTCCCATCTGAGAGATCTGGGCCTGAGTAACAACGCTCTGCAGGATTCAGGAGTGGAGCTGCTGAGTGATCTTCTGGAGAGTCCAGACTGCAGACTGGAGACTCCTAGGTCAGTAACTCGTGCCTCTTTCCACCAAACCAGTTCCAGTTCTAGCTCCGTGCTACTCTGGTTCAGAACTGATTATTCTTTTAGCCCCAGTTGTGTTTCAACCTCTGAGAGCCCAACTGGTGCTGCGTCATGACATCACCGTTTACGTCGCTGATTTTCTCCCCAACGGCGCTCACAACAACAACAATGGGGCACAGCGTCGGGTCGATGATCGTGTTGCTTTTAACAATACGAAGCCAGATTCAATTAAAGAACTACTTCTCCAACCTTATACTTTTCTCCAGAGAGCTGTGGTTCATTGTTTATTAATGTGGTTAAGCGGCATTTACCGACCGTACCGAAAGTACAGGAATTGAAGTAAAGACAGGTTTTTTGTCCGCAAACCATCCTTTCTTGAACTTTAATGCTATACAATTTGTATTTTTTTAACTATATTTAACCGGATGAAGGATTTTAGTCACTGTCATCTGGATCTAAAGGGCCCATGTCATGGCCATTTCCACTGATCATAATTCCATTGTTGAGGTCTACTAAAATAGATTTATACTGTGCAATTTTCCAAACTCACATTAGCCCCGCGTTCACACCAAGTACTTTCCTGTACTTAGTTCCGGCACTAAGAGCCCTGGCGCTTTTAACCCCAGGGCACTTAGTACAGATCGCGTTCACACCGGAGTACTTTTCCCTGAGGGAAGATTACGCAAATGAGCCGCTGACGTCACTTCTTCTTCTTCTGCGTTGGCTTTATTGGCAGGCCACAAACCACTTCACGGCGAGTACAGTAGGTTGCGGTAAGCACCTTAAAGTTGTTTGCAATCCGCTGCAAAACAAGAGAAAGAAGAAGAAAAACTTCCCGCGTATACTGCTGTTGTTTACCTTCCGACCTCAGACATGATGGAGATGGAGTCGACTGAAGTTGTGCTGTTTGTGCTCATGTTATACAGCTTTGTAACTTCGTTAATGCGGCCAGAGCCTGAGCCTATTAGGCGTCCGACAAAAATCCGGAGCCGCCACACGTCGAATGCTATAATCGCAAAGTTTCTTCAGCATCAAAGGCAGTTCAAAAGCTGTAGGAAAAGGATTGGCCGACGGAAAGCACACATGATTGCCATGTTTCACCGTAGGATGGCTGATACAGGATCTGTTTAATCGCCATGTCGGTTTTCTTTATTGCACTCTCAAGACATAACATTAAATAGAAATATTTTAAATGTAACTAAAGTGTCAGTGGTACATGTCAAAACATTGTCAATATAAAATAAAGTGTCAGTTGTACTATATAATAACAGTAATAACAATATAATAAACTGTCCCAGGTGTAGGGAGTCTCAGCAGCAAACCCACCTTAATGATATATATATATCTTCCTGAGACCCACTGCATCCGTCTGCCATAAACACTATGCAAACATACATGTTAGTTTTGGCCCATAGTGGACTCCATGTTGTGTTGTGTGAAATGGGGGGGGAATTAAAAGTTTAGGTCAAATAATATTTAAAATGATATAAATGATCATATTTGTGTATGTGCCGCTGCCATTCCCCCACAAGGTTGCAACATTGATGATAAATGACAAATAAAGCTTTGCCAGTTTATAACCGATGAAACATGATGGTATCAGAATAATCACTTACATGTGATGTATAGGATGCTACACAGGTCACAAAAGATAAAGTGTCAGGAGAAATAAGCTTAATCGCCATGTCGGTTTTCTTTATTGCACTCTCAAGACATAACATTAAATAGAACAATTTTAAATGTAAATAAAGTGTCAGTTGTACATGTCAGTAAACATTATATATAAAATAAAGTCATAACAGTAATAACAATATAAAATAAACTGTCCCACTGGTGTCCCAGTGTCAGGCACAATGCAACTATCTAGGCACATAAAGATCTTTAAAAGATACTTGCAGTTAATATTTTGTAATGTTGCATTTATGCAGTGGATTTAACAGCTGACATTTTTGAGCACTCAAAAACTGGTCCATCAATCTCATGAACACATTGTGTTTTCTTTTCCACAATTTAAAAATAAGTGTTGTTTCCCCAAATGTTACTTTTCAAAGAGGTGCTCTAAGCATCCACTTTGTCTGCATGCTCATAAGTGCTAACACTACAAACCAGCCCTGTGCACTAGGCCTGTTAAGTGTGTTTATTCACATTTTACTGAGAATTTGCTGCATTTAGACATTTGATGTCTGAATGTGTGTATGAGATGGGCCATTTCAGCTCCCAGTACTCCTAACAAACCCTTGATGATTTTATCCAGAGGCAATGTTAGAACAAAACACGACTGACCTAAACCTGACCCCATTTTCAACTCTGCTTCCAGGCATGTGCTTTATTTGCCTCGGTAATAATGATGAATAATACTTAATAGACACATTAAGTGTAAGTGTAAGTGTAATATTCTCAGCAGCATACACACCGTAGTGCAAAGTTGTGTGTCGTGTGTCAGTATTTACAAAAACTATACCAAATAAACAGTTATTAAATGCAGTTTGTCGCTCATCCTGCCGCTCCTGGCGCTGCGCCGACGCTTCCTCATGGCGCAGCGCCCACACTTCATCCTGGTGCTGCTGGCGCTCCATCTGCTGCTTGAACACTTCTGCCTGGCGCTCCATCGAGGTGAGCATCTTGTCCTCCGTTTCCTGGGCCTTGGTGAACAGCACCATCTGATCTCCACGCAGCGACTCATTCACCACGGCACGCCGGTCCTCCAACGCCTGGGCGGTGTCAAAGAAATTCGCATCCCGTGTCCGCTTTCCTAAGAGGGGAAAATAAGCAAGATACAAGATCTGTTTAGTCGCCATGTAGTTTTACAACATACTAGGAATGTATTTTCACAAATAGAATTAAGGTTTCACAAATCTGAAACTGTGTTCTAAAGAATCTTTGGCCTCTCTGGGATAATCCAGTCCAAATAAATCGGCTATGCAGCGATTTAAGAGGTTCAAACACGGAGGATTGTTCCTTTTTGAAGAGTGCTTCATGTATGCTTGAACTTTGTTTAATGTTGTTAAAGTTTTTCTTACCGGAAGTCATGTGACCTCTAGCTCTAGTTTTCACGCTGTTTCATAATTGTACCAAGAAGGAAATAAACATGATTGTGAACATCAGTTCGATGCGTAACGTTCTTTCAAGACAAAGTTACAGTGTGTGTACCTTTGCGAAGCAAATTACAGAAACACTGCACAGTTATTCACAAGTCAAAACGTTTTCATAGCGGCGAGAATATCTAGCTAGCTAGATGTAGCTAGCTCGGGGCCGGTGTTAGCCTATTCAGCCTAGCATGGCTAGCTTGATCTACTGAGCAAATAAAAGTACATCTGAGACCATTATTGTGCAGATTAAAACCCCAGTGCATGTAGCTGATTTTACCTTCGTCGTGGTAGTCATCGTTGGCCACTGAATCCGCCGTTTGTAGTCCTGCCTGAGTTTCTTTATTTTTAGCCGGTGTGTGCCGTGGGGCTGTGCACGATTCCCAGGTCGAGTGAAAGCTACTGAACTGGCTTCAGTAGCATTCCCTGGGTCGCGTCCTCGGCGTAGATCTCCAGAAGCGCCGACACCTCCTCATCATTTCTTGATGCTTGCCATAACTGCTTTCAAAAATAAACCCAACGCTCCGTTTTGTAGCGAGGAAAAACAATGGCGTCTCCACACAACATTTTCACAGTTGTACGGGCGTGGTTTGCAATTCGCCCAGCCAATCAGCACTGGGGCACTTTTGGGGCACTTTTCACCGACAGAAAAGTACGCTCTCCCAGCGGGCTCTAAAATGGGGGTAAAGTTCCCGAGATTAAGTACGATTTTTGGTGTGAACGCGACATAAGGGGTACTCACGGAACTAAACGCGAAAAGTACGGTGAAAAGTACTCCGGTGTGAACGCGGCTACTGGGGCTCTAGGAGGAGATTCAAGTGATAAGGGG
This sequence comes from Trematomus loennbergii, assembly GCA_012861695.1. NCBI lineage: Eukaryota > Metazoa > Chordata > Actinopteri > Perciformes > Nototheniidae > Trematomus > Trematomus loennbergii. The sequence goes on from JAAOOA010000200.1 coordinate 128,156, forward strand.
GGGGGGGTTACCTTGGTTGCTGATTGGCTAATGGTACACAAGACAAAACATCGTTATGAAAAGAGAGGGAATCTTTTTTCCTGAAACTTTTAGAATCTCTTTACACAGAGTGGATTTTGCAGATAGGTGACCTGTAAACACAGGGAGGTGTTTCTCTCACTGGGGAATCACAACAGATCAGTGATGTTACCCACTGACTAGGGCTGTGCAATTAATCGTATTTTAATCGCAATTACGATTTTGGCCTGCCACAATTACGAAAACAACATAATCGGTTGTGACAGTGCACTGCAACATATTTGATCAAATGTATTTGTATTTATCATATTTATATATGTTTGTAGCTTGTTGAAGTGCGCTCCAAAATATTTTGATCTTGTTTATTGGTATTTTTTTTTGATATTATTTATGTATCATTTATTTTTTTGTATTGGTTTTTCAGGTGAATTATACGTTCAGGGAAATCAACATTAAAGAGATGCTGTTCAAATTATTATTTGTATTTAAAAGTTCAATAAATGGATGTTTTCAAAGTCAATGAATAATCGAATTTAATAATCGTGATATCAATTATTGACCAAATAATCGTGATTATGATTTTTGCCATAATCGCACAGCCCTACCACTGACTGCAGGTTCTTTCATTCTTCCATAAACTATAGAAGGCCTTTCTAGACTAATGACTGGTTACTTCCTGTAATGCAGCTGAGAGCTGTGGCAGTCAGTCGTAGTGTTTGCAGAGAGGATATGAGGGATGTAAAGCATGAGATCAGGACTCTGAAGCTGACTCAAAGAACACACACTTATTTTAAACTTGATCTAAAACTGTTGGGTTGTGTTCATCCCTACAGGATCCCAGGAGAGACGATCATCAGCAAAGCACTTCCACACTTGGAAAGTACGACTCTGAGGACACCTCCACTCTGAGAACACCTCACCTGAGACACCTCCACTCTGAGGACACTATGACTGAGGACACTGAGCCTCTTTACTTTTTATTAATTAAAACCTCGCTTTGTGGCTTCAGCTTTCAGTTTCCTCTCTTTTCTCTCTCTCTCTCTCGGTTATTTTATATTGTGTTACTTCCCTTTGTACCCTGGTCTGCTGAGTCTGCCTGTGATGCAAGTGCGGTGGTAAGAGGTATTGAAATGGGTTTTGTGCCCGCACCTCTTCACAAAATCCAGGTCCAGTCTAAACTGGCTACTGGTTTCTTTCCAGGTGCTGTGCTCCCCAAGTTTCCTGTCGACAGTGTGGATGTCATAATGAATAATGATATAGCCCGAGGTAAAGTGTATCCTCAGAGTAATTATCCTCATCGTGGAGCTTACTGTAGAGCTCGTAACAGGCGTGTCGCACGTGCTCATTCTGTTCCTCTCCCAGGTCCCAACAGGCAGAGTGTGTGGCTTGGAAGCAGCAGGTGGCAGCTTCCAAGCAGTCAATAGTATGCTTGTGAACTGTATAATGTGTGTGTTTGGTAACTGTGGCCAAACACTTGTTTGGTTTTATGGAGGGGGTGTTATGTGCCGTAGTGTGTGTGTGTGTGTGTGTGTGTGTGTGTGTGTGGTGTGTGTGTGTGTGTGTGTGTGTGTGTGTGGTTGTGTGTGTGTGTGTGTGTGTGTGGTGTGTGTGTGTGTGTGTGTGTGGTGTGTGTGTGTGTGTGTGTGGTGTGTGTGTGTCTCTCCCTCTCCCTCTGATTATGTCTCCCTCAGGTGCTCCCAATCCCCAATCAGGGCCTCCATAAAGGACCTGAGGAAGGCTGCAGTCGCTCTCTCCTTCTCCTTCGGCTGCATGGTGTCTGTGTGCTAGTAACCTGTGTTTTGGTGAATTGTTAGGAGATGTGCTCCAGTTACCGTTGTGTGTGTTGTACTGTTTAGTCACTTTCTTTTGGAACAAAGTTGTTCTTAGTTACTTAAGTGTTGTTTTGCAATTTGGCTGGTGAGCCTCTTTACTTTGTATTAATTAAAACCTCACCTTGTGGCTTCAGCTTTCAGTTTCCTCTCTTTCTCTATCTCTCCCGGTTAGTTTATATGTTGTTACTTCCCTTTGTACCCCTAGTCCAGGAGGGAACGTAACACATGCCTACAACATATAATAATAATAATAATGCATTTGTTTTTAGAGCGCTGTTCTTGAAACTCAAAGACACTTTACAGACTGAAAAAACCTTAAAATCAACACAATTAAAATATATAAACCACAACATTAATTACAGATTAAAAGCAGTTCTGAAGAGGTGAGATTTGTACATTATAAGTCTGATGATAATTACAAAAAGACCCAGAACGAGTCAAACCTGCAGATTAAATATTAAACATGAGTATTTTCTTTCTCCAAATGTATATTTTATTGATTTTTTCAACACAGGTACACAAAACAACAAACAATCAGATTATAATTGTTAGAAAAATATCACTGGTCACCGGCTTGGCCTCAAAATCAGGATACAAGTATTTATTATCCTCTCAAGAATGGAAGTAGTCATCACACACAGAGCTGCGTGGGAGAAATAGTTCCCAGAGTAGGTCCTTGATATGCTGATATACAAGAGAGGGTGTTACAGTCAACAAGATGGAGGAACACTGGTTCAAAGCAGTATTCTGACATTAGCTCAGATTAGCTAAGGCCCTGCGTAAGCAATAAGCATGACAGTCATATGTCTATCTCTCTAGGGGCTGGTCATCATGCCAATCTTAGGAACATAGCTATCATAACTTCAACACAGTGTCTCATGATCAAAACCTTTATTCACTACTTATTACCAAAAATCGTAGTTCTATCTCCGGTAATCATGCATTATGTCCGCCACGAACTTCGGGGAACTATTGATTCTCCCTGAACCACGTGATGATCAAGCATTTTGGACTCCGTTGTCAAACTCTCTCTCTATATGGCGCTGGCACGAGGGCGCTAACGTCACTTCCGGACAAAATGACGGCCTCGCCCACTTTCAGGTGCATTAGAGAAAACAGAAAATAATAGTGTCTTCAACTCTTAAAGCTGCTGATTCGTATATTCAGGGATGCAAACTCATCAGGTATGAAAAAGGTGACAAGGATCCGAGCCACCCGACCCCACGGAATATCGGCTTTAAAATGAGGAATAACAGGATGTTAGCAGTTCAGAACAACTAAAGCAGTTAATAATAACAGAAACACCAAAGAGTCACATCTAATATAATGTATAAAAGCATTTATTTTAATTGTGGAGCAGTCAGTTTATCATTTTGGCAGCACTGTTGAGCATTTTGAAAATGTATTTTCATGCCTCTGTGCAAGGCTTAGTCTGTCTATCTTTATAGCCAGTGGTGTAAAGTAACTAAGTTCATAAACTCAAGTACTATACTTGGGTACAATTTTGAGATACTTTATTTAAGTATTTCAATGTTTTGCTAATGTTTTGCTACTTCTTCTCCTCTACAGTTCAGAGGTAAACTGTGTACTTCTACTCCACTACATGTATTTAATACCTTAGTTACTTCACAGATGTGGATGAATGATGTGAAATATAATCAAGTGTTAAATCAGACTTTAGTTCCACCTGGAGTAAATCCACAAGCTCCCTGCAGTATACAAAGTCATTCAAACTAGCTGCACTTTTACCAGCTTTGAGAACACTTCCATGATCAATCATTATAAAACATATCATATATATTATTCTGAAATGGACCAATCTGCACAATGACTACTTTTACTGTCGCTACTTTCACTATATTTTGATGAGAATACTTTTCTACTTTCACTTGAGGAACATTTTGAATGCAGGACTTCTACTTCTACTTTTACTCAAGTACAAGACCTGAGTACTTCTACTTTTACTCTAGTACAAGACCTGAGTACTTCTACTTTTACTCAAGTACAATACCTGAGTACTTCTACTTTTACTCTAGTACAAGATCTGAGTGCTTCTACTTTTACTCAAGTACAAGATCTGAGTGCTTCTACTTTTACTCAAGTACAAGATATATACTTATACCACCTGTTTATAGCCTATGAAAAAAACTATTTGAAAACGAAGGCTAAAGCTAACGTTAGCAGATAGTGACAATGTATGCTAGTTAGCTAGCTCAACGATAATATTGCGACAGGAAAACTTTTCAGTGCACATCACGCTCTGCCGCTCCGACAGGGAGCTCTGATCTGAACACCTGAACGGCCCGTTCTAACAGCTGTTCACCAGCGGTCCAGTCTGTGCCACAGTGACTCCGGACCGCACAGTTAATATTAACGAACGCACCGTAGGTAATGTAGCTGCTGAAGCTAGACCCTCATCCGGAGCAGCAGAGCCTTATTATACATCCATGAGCAGAGCCGACAGGCACGAAGACTTGTGCTCGCGCTTCATTATAATATATAAAAAAAGAACACCATGCGTGTCATGATGGCACATAACAGCTCGCGGCCGCAGATTACTCCGGTTCCCAAAAATATTTTTATTGCAGATCTACATGAATCACACAAACGACCTATTTTGGATTCGCCGAAAGGTGACAAGTTTGCATCCCTGATTTTAAAATAGACTTAAATAAATAAAGATAAAAGACAATTAAAGAAAAAAGTGCTATCATCCCCCCCCACCCCTCTGGGTCCCTTTTGAGTCTTTTCATCTCCTCCCGCCATTCCTCCACAGTTTCCCACCGGCAGCCGCACAGTAAGACACACCTGCAATGCGAGTGTGGCCAGTGTCGACCCTCTTGGCCTGGCCACACTTGCTGCAGGTGTACTGACCTGTCTGCTCCCGTCCGTTTTAGCTGCTGTCGGCCTGGTTCTACTCTGGGACTCCTGCACATATATACGTCTGCTGCTGAAGAAGTGCCTGATCCTCAGACTTCACTAAAGGAAGTAAACCTGTGAATCTCCCTGGAGGCCTCGGAGCCGGTCGACACAGATTCCTCTTTGCGAACGGTTTCAGGACTCCACTGGGCTGAATAGCTGCTGGAAGTCGGCCTGGTTGTAGGAGGTTTTGCCTGGTGTTAGGTCTTCCAGTGTGTCCGGGGAGAAACTGAGGCCAGTGGCAGCTTCAGTGATCAGTTTCTGGAAGAGACGCTGAGATCTCTTCAGCTGGATGGAGCACGACAGGAATCCATTACTCCTGATCCAGATCCACAGAGACAGAATATGGTATGATCTTTAGATGATCACCATGTGCTGATTACTAGGAAAATAAGGATGTAATAATGATTGTTTCAGATCTGTACTTGAGTAAAAGTAGAAGTACTCAGATCTTGTACTTGAGTAAAAGTAGAAGTACTCAGATCTAGTACTTGAGTAAAAGTAGAAGTACTCAGATCTAGTACTTGAGTAAAAGTAGAAGTACTCAGATCTTGTAGTTGAGTCCACATTGACACATTACAATACTAAAAGCTATTCCACGTATAAACAGGGGGAAATAATAACCATAATAATATAATATTGTGAAAAGAAAATTGCATAACGAGTACTTGTACATATTGTACATTTAGCTGATAATACTTCTGTAGTTTGTTATTCTGAAATGGGTCATATTGCAGAGTACTTTCTACATATGTACTTTAATTTATCCTGATACTTTTTTACTTTTAGTCGTATTTTTAAATACTTGTGGAGTATTTAAGACCAAAGTATTTGTATTTATAATTAAGTAAAGAACACTGCTTCCCAGAGGATACATCTTCCGGCTTTAGTTAATCTGAGCAAGACTGCAAACTAACTTCCGGAAAACTTAAATACACGTTTCCTTGTTTTGTTGAAGTCCTTACTTTTTAAACGAGTTCACCTGTCGCCATTTTGAAACGTCGGTTCGTCCTTATCTTCCCGAAGGAGAGCTTATTTGTGAAGATTTCAGTCTCTGTTCTGACTGACAGTGATGGCTATGAGGGGAGAATATATCAGAAACACCTGAGGCCTTCAACTAGAACGAAACAATCCCAGGTAATCCCACGAAATATAAACCAAATGTACTGGTTACTACGGGAAAGACCAAAGTCGTCATAGCAACAGCTGCTATGGCTGAGTAGAATACACAACAGTTACCATTAAAATATCAGATTGACAGTAAATATATATATAAATAAACATGCATATATAATACAATTATACACTATTGACTCTTATTTATCGGGCTGTGATTGGGGTGACTTTGCTTGAGTCCTCCAAGTGCTTACGGCTATATCACTACTAATAAAGAGACAATTTATCCCTGTATAATTAGAATTTATAAAATGCGTTTTACACCATAGTAGGCCTATAGCCTATTAATAAATATACACACTGTTTGCTCGCATCGTGTCCTCCTTACGCTGTGTATTTTATATGATAGATATATACTTTATAGATAGATATATAGCCTACTTTACTAATCCCAAATTGGGAAATTCTAAATTTAGGATAACAGTAGTTAATGACATAAAGCTCATTGGTGTGTTTATCCTATGCCGAATTATGCAGTTTACACTCTGGATCAGTGTTGCCAACTCCATAGTAAGGAAAGTAGCTATTGGCTGTCCGAAAAGTCGCCAGAAGTCCCTAAATGACGTCATCGCCTAATTTGCATATCATGTAAGAGCGGTAAAAAAACGTTCCACCCCCTTCAAGGATCAAAACTTGAAACCCAGAGTAAATCCAGACGACAGTAGATCAGAAATGTCTCTATTAGAAAAAGTAGAAAGTAGTTTTAGTAGTTTTTAGTAGAAACCTCCCTTACAATAAAGGCAGTATAGTATGCCGTGTGTGTCATCTCCAATAAATGGCTTCAACCATCCTTTAAACTCAGGGTTCGATTCCCTGTCCTTTCTGTACTTTTGTGAATACAGTTTAGACCAGAGGTCACCAACTTTTTTTAGGGTGAGGGCTACTTTAAAAAAAAAAAAACAAGTCGGGGGCTACTTTTACTTTTCTTTTCTTTTTTTGCGGTGTATATATTTAGCACATTTTAACATTATGATATGCTGACCTTTAACCTTTGTTTGCTGTTTGGGTCTGTGGACCCGTTTGCAGTGTTTACTAAAAGAACATGTATGCAATCTAATTATTTTAACCTGCTTTATTTGGGGGTGGACGGGCCTCACCTCCTCCAGGGGGTCCTCACCTCCTCTAGGGGGGTCGGGGGGCATGCACCCCAGGAAGATTATTTTTAATGTGAAGTGAAATGCATCAATCTGGAGCACTTTGAGCACAACATGAATTGATGGAAACAGCTCTCAACACTCAGATGAAAGAGAGCTGTATACTTTTCAATAATCCAAACATCTTTAGAATATGATCACAACCAATAACAAATCATTTAAACTGGTTATTCTTATCTTATGTTACCTAGTTAGCATTCTTTCTTTTATTTGCTTATTTTACTAATCACTCCCTTTCAAACTGTTTTTTTTTTTTTGTACTGTCCTATACACATTGGAATGATTTCTTACTTCATCTATATTAAATAGATAAAGGTGTGCTCTCCTGTCTCTGTCTCTCTCTCTCCCTCCCTCCCTAGCTCTCTCTCTCGCTCTCTCTCTCTCTCCCTCTGTCTCTCTCTCTCACAGAGGCTGTGCGCTCCTCCGTGGCGATGACGGCTTGCGTTAAAAAATATAATAAACATATTTGTAAAGTGGGGGGACACAAAAGGGATTTCGAAAGAGCGGGGACATTTCCCCCTGTCCCAGGTGGAAATTACGCCATGCGTGTGTGTGCGTCAAGTGCAATAAATATATATGCAAGTTGCAACACACAGAGTAAAACTCTGCCCCTCATGTGCTGTATAGGCTGGCATGATAGGTTGTTCAATGGGGCTGATGTGTTGTGTAGATTCTGCCAGAAGGAAAATCAGCGGGGAGGTGCTTTTCTTCCCGACTGCAACGCTGGTCCCGCAAATCAGCAAGAACGTGATTGGTCGATACTCATTGTGGGGGTGGGGGGAGGAGGGGTGTAGATAGATATAGAGTTGTAGTAAGTAGATAGAGTTCGCTATGATTTGGTTTCGTTATGCATAGGGTAGATTCTTTAATTACATTTCCTTTTTTGTTTGTGTATTTTACATTTTGGATTTGCTTGGCGAGCTATTCTTAGAACATGCCCCGCGGGCGACTCACTTGCCCCTGCGGGCGACCAAGTGCCCGCGGGCACCGTGTGGCTACCCCTGTGATGATGTTTAGCTTGTCATAGAGGCACACACACAGTGGACGAGGTGATTAAGTGACTAAGGCTGTGTGAGTCAAAGCAAAGCAAAGGCAGTTTATTATAGTGTGACAGTGACAGTGACAGTGAAGAAACATTTACATTTGACATTTAAATCCCGCTCATGAGCAATTCATTTGCAGTCTCGACGCGGGAGAGTGTGGCTGTCTCCTCTCTGCTCTGACTGCAGCTGAGCTGCTGCGGGAGGCAACTGTGAGTCTGAGCGCCTGTGAGTACTATGGGAGGGCAGAGGGGCTCACGGCAGCACCCGCGGCTCGTTAACTGCTGAACAATATGTGAGTCTCCAAACACCAGAAAAGTCCCTAATAACACCATTACAAGTCGTTAAATTAGTCGTTAGTCGCTTTTGACAAAAATAAGTAGCCGGAGGGTTGGAAAGCCGCCGAATTCAACGAGAGAAGTCGCCGAGTTGGCAACACTGCTCTGGATTAAGAAAGCACTGTTTTAATATTTGTGGCGGTGAGAACTTTTTATAAAAAAGAGAAACAAATGTAAAAAGTGAGATTTTATTAATGGACTTTGGTTTGGCGATTCCCGACCACACAGTATTACTGCATGTTTTGTGGATGTATTACTGTTGAACAATGCATAATGCACATGAACTACATTTGAATATCATAGGTTGCTTCTTTTGTTTTATACAGTATTTTGTGTTTTTTCTTGCATGTTCTTCAGACCAGCGACAGCAGCTCCTTTCTGCACACACTGGTCTCAGGCTGACACCTGGTGGTGAGTTTGTGAAACTGCACTAGCATTTTTTGAATGTAAACAGGAAGTAGCAGAAAGCTATAACATTTTAGAGTTTATTCACTTAAATAAAAGTCAGATCAGTTGTACAAACATGTTTTGGGAATGTTTTCAGGAACCTTGTTAGTTAAACTGTAAATGTGTACATATGTCCTGTCTGTATGTGTTTCAGTGTACTCCATTCAAGGCAGATGTTGTCATGCAGACCAAAGACCTCTTCTATTCCCTTCTAAAGCCTCTAAAATAATGAAGCTGTGCTACAACATGATCCAATACATGAAGCTTCAGCTGTATCCTCCACATTGTTCCTTCTTCTTCTTCTTCTTCTTCTTCTTCTTCTTCTTCTTCTTCTTCTTTCTTCTTCTTCTTACTCCTGCTTGATTTCTTTACACACAGCTTCTGTTTTCAGGCTTGTTTCTGGTTGTGAAATTCACCCAAACTGTGTCTCTCTTTCCGCTCAGGCTTGATCTAACAGCAGCTCCAGGAGTCCACTGCCTGACGCCTGGAGCTGAAATCTCCGTCTGTGTGGATCAGAGGAGGTTGTTGCTGCCGTGAACGTCTGAGTGGAAGAACAGAAGACATGTGGGTGTCCGTGTGCCTCCCCCACCCCGTGTGCCTCCCCACCCCCGTCTGCCTCTGTGGAATGAATGGAGGAGGAGGAGGGGTGAGTAGATCTGGCTGTGTGACGTGAAAGCGCTCTGCATAAAGTTCCCATGAGCCCTAGCAGTTCCTCAACAGGTCAGACTGGACCTAACGTGGGTCAGAGCCGGTCCTGAGGAGTCTTTTAAGGTGCCAGACTCACAGCATTAGCATTCAGACCTCCGCATGCTGTGTTTTATGCCCTTTTAAAGCCATTTAAAGCCAGTGTTTTGCTCCTTTTTAGCTGTATGTGTTCTGCTACCCCAAGACAAGGCTCTTCATGCTCAAAGACCTATATTAACCCCAGATACAGGTTGTTATTGTGTTACTACGGTAGCACATATACTAAAATTGGAACGATACAGAGAAGATTAGCATGGCCCCTGCGCAAGGATGACACGCAAATTCGTGAAGCGTTCTATATTGCCATATTTATCATATTTTAATGATTTTATATGATTTTTCAAAGATTTGATTTAGGCGACACAGCGCCGCCATGGCCGCTGGTGGTATTGCAGCTGCCGAGTGGAGCCTCTCACTGTGTTCAACGCTTTCCCTTCAATCTCTTTATCTCTTAAAAACTACAACAAGACAAGATCAAATATGGACTTTTATGACTTTATTGTCCTCGGGTGTGTAGATCTAAGTGTTTCCTTTAGACTCAAAGGTTGAGGTTCACGTTTCTGCTCGCAAACTTCACTTAATCTAGTTATTTCTTACATGTATTTATTTAAGTGTGTTGTTTAAAAAACATCGTGTACACATCTACTCGGAAAGGTAAAGCTAGGACTCTGTTTTCACGGGAAACCATGAATTCGATTCGCCTTCAAACTGATATTTTAAAATTGTGCGGTCAACACGAGTTTCCATATTTCCCACAGCATTGAACGCACCACCTGTCTGCAGACAGACCACCTCTCAACGTGCAGCACTGGGATTCACCGGGTTCTTACATTAGATTAATTAACGGTAAATTAACGGACAGTCCGCCGGTAAGACCACCGAGGAGACGAACGTGGATCTGAAGGAGGTGGATACTGCCCATTCTTCTCTGTGAAAGCAGGGGGCAAGGAGAGGGAAGTGGTGGGCCCGTGGGTGGGGAGCGGAAGGTCCGCGGTTCGATCCCCAGCTGTGGCAGAGATGAGGAAGAGCTCCCCTCTCAGCCATGACAGCCAGCACTGACTGACAGTAGTGACTCTGAAACAGGGGGTTTTGGTAAATGATGATGATTGTAATAAACTACAATGAGTACGGTATCTGTAAAGTGCTGTGAGATAACATCTGAATCAATAAAACTGATTTGATTAAAGAAAGGTTTGTACTACAGAGCTGTATTATGATGCACATATATTATATATATATATATGTGTGTGTGTATCATCTCATCATCTCTACTGTGCTTATTTATGCACCATGTTGTGTTTTATTGACCCGTGTTGCAGTGAAATGTCAGACGTTGTGTAATGAATTCTAAATAAAGTTTCCACACAAAGTTCAGTTCAGAGTTTTTATTTTAAAATAGATTTAAATAAATAAAGATAAAAGACAATTAAAGAAAAAAGTGCTATCATTGAACCGCCCCTTCAGCTGCCTCTCCCGGTGTCTGGGAGGGTAGACGACTCGAGCCGGCAGGCGTTGCCAGAGGGCCATGAGTTCGTCCACCCTCTTGTCAGAAAGCCCCTGAAGGCTCCTGGCTTCCAGCAGGGCCTTGGCCAGCTTCAGGACATGCTATCCTGGCTGGTATCCTGGCTGGCCATCAGGACCCTGCATCTCCTCCTGAGGAGAAAAAAGGAGGGAGGAGAGAGAAGTGCTGCTGTGAGCAAAGAGTCTTGAATACATATTATTATTATCATTATTTTTGATGCCCTGTGACCACCCGCCGACCATCTTCTTGCATCGAAGGCACTCCAGGTACTCAGTGGCCATGAGTTATTTTACTGTGTACTTTTTCAGTTATTCTCTGTCAAACTCCTGTGGCAGAAAATCATTTTATCTCTCATCAAATATGGCAGAAAACAGAGGATTAAAACTGTAATCAGAGCCCTCTCATCTGAGCTCCGTTACACACACACAGGAGCGGGACATCCTCCTCAACCTGTCCGCCATAAAAGCTTCAGAGGGCGGATAGCTGGGCTCCGTAGCGTCCCACTAGCTTAGCCGCTAGCTAAAGGTAAACACCACAGCAGTTCACAAAGTACCGTACAAACACCACGGTTAACTCAGTATGACTAATCTCGGACATAGAAGTGCGTTTGTAATAGTGTTTACACGCGTATTTGCTAATAATTAATGCACATTTTACTCACAGTGTCGCTTTGTTGAAGTCAGTCAGTATGAATACCCGTGGGAAACAAGGCGGAGGGAGGAGAGATTGCTGAGAATTATGGAACAAATCCGCCTCACCGATTGGACGCCAAAAGCCCCGAAAGTTTGATTCTCTAATTTGGAACATATCCGACCTCCCTATTGGGCGAAAGATGGAACCAAGCCTGGACAGCCATTGGTCAGACATTTGAACATGCATAGAAGAACAGCAGAAGGCATATTGAGGATACTGCCCATTCTTCTCTATGAAAGCAGGGGGGCAAGGAGAGGAAAGTGGGCCCAAAAAGTGAACACAAAAATAAAAATGTGGGGAGCGGAAGGTCCGCGGTTCGATCCCCAGCTGTGGCAGAGATGGAGAGCTGAAGATGATGACTGACTGACATAGTGACTCTAAAACAGGGGGTTTAAATTAAAGGGTATAAATTATAAATATATAAATGTATATTCTGTGAAAAAGCTTCCTCACAAACTGAGCAGCGAAACATTGTACACAGATATATTGATGCCCAAAAGAACCTTGAAAAGAATATGTGTGTGTGCTGGTGGGAGGAGGTGTATGTGTGTGTAACAGGATCTCTGGGTCAGTGAGTTGTAAGTGAAAAGACAATATCTATATATGAGATTACTTAAAACAGTTCAAACAATACATGTTCACTAAAATACAATTCAAAATAATACATGTTTACTTCAATACAGTTTAGAACCATATCTGTTTACTTTAAGCCGCATAGCAACGGGTGAGTGGGCCAACCGCTGCCCACCCAATCAACACACTGGATGTTCATTTACAAATTTCAACTGATTGACAGCTTATTTTTTGGTAAATGTCTACCTTGTCCTTGTCCAATTCAGTTGGAAATTACACCTTAAATTATTTTCTACATCGTTTGGTTCCAAAATGAAAAAGACGTGGACATTAAACACAGCGGACTGGCGGCCATCTTGGATTTGACTGTTACTTTGATGTCATTTATCTAGCTGATGATAAGTTGATATCATTGGTAAGGCGGGACCATAAGCTACATATAATTATCCAGGATTTATTTACCTGTATGGCTCAAGAAAACATAGAACTCTACAGAGAATGCATCTATACCCAGTTAGTTGAAGCATGGATATACACAATACATAACTGCGCCACATCTGCCACCAACACACACACACACACACACACACACACACACACACACACACACACACACACACACACACACACACACACACCCACACCCACACATAAATAATTTGAAATTTTGCAAATTTCAACTGATTGACAGCTTATCTTCACCTAAATGCATTTTCGTGAATTCTGGCGATCCCAAAAGTATCACCAAATGATTGGGCATCCCTAATTTAGTTGGATATGACACCTTAAATGTGTTTCTACAATGTTTGGTTCCAAATTAAGCGTGTTTGAACATTTGACACGAGAGACTGGCGGCCATCTTGGATTTGACCTCTCACGGTCCTCACAGGTCAAATCTGACTTCCCTCCACATCTGAAAATAAACCTTATGGTATGCACTAACTATGCTAGAAATGTCATGCTTTTCTCATAAAATGCACAATTGTTGTGCTTATCCGCTGTACTATTATGTTGTGTAACTATTTAATGGTGTTATCTTTATTGCTACCCCTTCCCCGTCAATTTATAGTGTTGGCCCACAGCGCAAATGTATTAGTTTAACAAATCCACATCTAAAATTGTGGCATAGATACATTATTTTCCCCTGTGCAATTCTCCAACCCAGTCTCACATCTCACATCGTCATAAACACCGGAAACAGACGTATGCAAGATCCTCAGCTCGTGATTGGACGGTTTAGCCGCAATGCACGTTGGGAAATGGTGTTTATGCGATGTGAAATCCGAAAACAGGAAGAACTGCCGCCAAAACTGAAAACTTGACGTGGATCATAAATATATCAGCAGTTAAACAACATCTTACATTTCTTTTCACACATACGTCTCCTTGCAGTATCAACTAATTCGGCTGACTTTTATATTTGATCCAATTGGTAGATAGGCTGTATTTACGCCATAACGGTGCACAGCTGATAGAAAGGGACACCTACTGGTTAAAGCACGTTATTGCATTTTATTATTTGTATTATTAGATATTAATAGGATCCCTATAAAGTATATTCTTTACTCGTTATTCTCTACTAATAGTTAATTAAAGACTGTATATAATGACTATTTTGCACATCCCTTTCAAGATTTCAAGATTTTCTAAGGTTTATTGACATACATATTATACACAACTACGGTGTAGTTATGCAATGAATGAAAACTTGGGTCACAGGTTCCTCAACAGTGCATTACATGACATCTATCAATATGTGTGTACCTCCACCATTAAACTGTCATATTCTCCACATTTCTTATACTATCTACATACATCTTATAAGAGTAATACATATGTATAATATCAGTTAAAATAAGTGCTTCAACATAGTTAACATTGCTGTTTCTCTCTCACACTCTGTTTCAGGGCTACCAACCATCACGCATTGAGCGTGAGAGTCGCGCAATCAACCCATATCTCACGCACTCACGCCACACTTGCCTTTCCTCACGCTAAGTTTTCGTCCAAAATAAATGTACTTTATTTATATATAAATATAAAAATAAAGTGAAGGAACAGCAAACCGAGCGGTCTACGAAATGAGACGGTCTTCTGGCTTAGTTCAGTAAAGTTGGAACGATATTGACTACCAGGTGACCAGGTGACTGAGAAATGCTAATGCAGAAAATAGGTGAGTGAGGGAGCAGACTGTGACAACCTCTCTCAGGACGGACAGATGTGCAATAGATGTCGTGTGTACATTGAAAAGATAATACATTTACAACACAGCTAGTCAGATGCCATAGAATGCATGTGTCTATAAATAATAATAAAATAAGAAGAAGATGGATCCAGGAGGATGTCAACCATCCTGAGAGCCATCAGAGGAGAAGTGAGGTGAGAATCAGACGACTCAGGATATTTTGACTTCTTTTTGCACTTGTTTTGCAGATGTTTGACATATATATAATGTGTCAGGGATAATCAATATTTACATATGAATTATAAATGAAAACATAAACAAATTGGTGTTATTTTTTATTGATTTGGTTGGAATGCTGCGTTGATTCAAAGTATGTGTTTTATAATAAATATTAAAAACATAAATAATTGTTTTTGTTTTCATAAATGTACGTAGTTTAAGTGACGTACTTCCGGTCTGCGGTGACTTCCTGCTTCTCTGCGGAACTTTTTCCTCTGTCTCATCAGGAGAAGTTTTTAAAAGATAACACCCGACAAACTGCTTCACTTTATGGGACAGACGTTAGATCCAGCAGCAGCGGAGACACTCGGTACTTTATGATCTGACACAGAAAGAGGACATTTTCCAGGAGGTGAGATTTAACGCCGATGCTAAAGTTAGCTAGCTCTGTTAGCAGTTGGTCGTGACGTCAGCCGGCAGGATTTAACTTTAATAAAAGTGTTTAAAGTTAAATATCTGACTCTAGGAAAGTACGTTTTCATATTAACTGAAACTATGTTTGTTTATCTAGCATTATAGCCAATATTATGGGCTGTCTGGACTCCCAGCATGCTGTACTTCACCTTTTATTTTGCTTTATTTACTTCCTCAAAGAGATTATAAGCAATTAAAAGTGCTTTAAATGTGACTTTGTACTCAGTTAGGAATTTTTATTATTTATTATTCACCACCCGAAGAGATACAAGTTCATATAGCTGGCCTGGGTTTATTTTATTTTGTATTGAGTTAACATGCAAAACCTAATGTAGAGACTAGTCTATAAGATAAAGAATAGAATAAGAGACACACTATGGGGACAACGAGGTGCAGGTGTTTCTACTTTAAAGAGTCCTCTCCTGCTGATGTTCAGTGTATATCAGTATGTAGTGTCTCTACTTTAAAGAGTCCTCTCCTGCTGATGTTCAGGTGTATGTCAGTATGTAGTGTCTCTACTTTAAAGAGTCTTCTCCTGCTGATGTTCAGGTGTATATCAGTATGTAGTGTCTGTACTTTAAAGAGTCCTCTCCTGCTGATGTTCAGGTGTATATCAGTATGTAGTGTCTCTACTTTAAAGAGTCCTCTCCTGCTGATGTTCAGGTGTATATCAGTATGTAGTGTCTCTACTTTAAAGAGTCCTCTCCTGCTGATGTTCAGGTGTATATCAGTATGTAGTGTCTCTACTTTAAAGAGTCCTCTCCTGCTGATGTTCAGGTGTATATCAGTGTGTAGTGTCTCTACTTTAAAGAGTCCTCTCCTGCTGATGTTCAGGTGTATATCAGTATGTAGTGTCTCTACTTTAAAGAGTCCTCTCCTGCTGATGTTCAGGTGTATATCAGTATGTAGTGTCTCTACTTTAAAGAGTCCTCTCCTATAATATATATCTTTATATTCTACTTGTTCCAGAATCATGGAGGACCAAAACAGATCTCAGCGTAAAATGTCGACGGCAGGAGAAAGCCTTTATAAGATCCTTGATTTGAAGAAAGGAGCGTCGCCAGAGGAACTAAAGAAAGCGTACAGGTGTGTTCACAAATATCACTTGTCCATAAACTACATGTCCCACAATGCATCTCATTTTGTGACACGCACACTGAAGAGACTTACAATTATTTGCCCTAGACTTCTGCTTTCAGACGTAGTTAATTATGAAGTTATTACCCTATCAAATAATAATCCAATGAAGAGGCAATAATGTAATATAATACATTATTTTATATATTTATATATGTATATTTATATAGTCTTTAATTACACCACGGCCCTTTGAGTGCACTAATGAAAAGGAACTGATGGTTGTGTGAACATATCGGTACAACATAAATACAAATAAAAAGATTGAGACCTATAAATCAATACAGAGGGAGGTAAAAAATAAAGAATAACATTTAAAGTGGGGGGTTGCTAAAAAAAAAGCTAATCTAAGTTATACTCTTATTTACAGGAAACTGGCGTTGAGGCATCATCCGGATAAAAACCCAGACAACCCAGAGGCTGCGGACAAGTTCAAGGAAATCAACAACGCCAACTCCATCCTGAGCGATGAGAACAAACGGAAGATCTACGATGAGTACGGATCGATGGGACTCTACGTCGCCGAGCAGTTTGGGGACGAGAGCGTCAAATATTACTTCCTCATGTCCAAGTGCTGGTTCAAGGTGAGAGGAAACGTTTGCATGTGTAATATGGGAGAAAGTGCTGCCACTTCAGAAAGCAGAAACTCTTCAGGTTACTCATCGTCTTTTCAAGGAACTGAAAAACTGTTACACAACTACAACCAAAAACCACCTGTCGGGTTATTAAAAATCATTAAAAAAATCTTGAAACGCTTCTGCCCATTCACTTTGAATGGGGTGACGTCACTTGGCCTCACTTTTCGCCGAACTGCATTGTGGGAAGCAGAGCGGAGATTTTCAGGATTTTCAGGATTCAAAAGTTGAGCAATGTTCAACTTTTGAAGCTGAGGTGGAAACGTCAGCCAATCAAATCCTGTGTATGCAAATCTGACAGTTCAAGCGCTAGCCAATCAAACGGCGTGTATGCTGGGAGAGACATACCGCAGGTCATTTCCTCATATTCCAAAACATGGAGGAGAAATGAGCGGTAGGGAATCACCCGGTGCTTTATGACCAGTCCCTATTTACCTACCGGGATACAAACCGGAGGAGCCAGGCATGGAGGGAGGTGGCAGAGACAGTGGTAGCTTTTCTCCTGTTTGGGGAGTTTATATCCAGTTTACTTCGGGCTTTTTTGCTTCGTATGTCGGGGGCGGGAGATTCATGTGATTGGTTGTTGGTGCCTTGCTCGCAAAAAATCCCCAAGCTTCAGATACGCCCACCTCCAAGATTTTTTTAACGCTGCTGTGTGGACGGGCCGTTACTGCCACTTCCAGAAAATCCCCAAATATTCCCTTCATACTTCTCTCTTAAAGGGGACCTATCATGCAAAAGTCACTTTTTGATGTCTTCTCTACATCACCATGTGTCCCCAGTGTGTCAGGGAACTCACGCAGCGTCAGGAAATAAAACCCTCTCTCTTTTCCTCCGTACCCAAATCTCTAAAAACGGGGGAACAACGGAGCTGATCCAGATTTTTCGTCCGATATGACGTAATATCTGAAATGTGGACCCACGGCCCTATCAGAAACGTTGCTATCAGAAACAATGCCCGACTGTTTTGGACGTAATATGGTCGGTGTTTACATTAGCATGGCTAACACTCAGAGCTAACCTGTACTGGAGAGCATGTGTGTGAAGAAGCAGGAAATAAAAAGGAACTCACCTTGTGGTATAACCGGCAAGAGAGAAGCCTTTGAGCTCCATACTGTTTCAGAGACAATCCTTGATAATCCATGACATGGCGTTTCATCACGGCAGTATTTAGTTTAGACAGTAGCTGCCGGGTCCCGCATAAGCTCCGCCCCTCTTTTTATTTTTAAAGCTTTCTACCCCAAATCAGCACTTTAGAAACAGGAAGTGAAATAGAGGGATATGAGGCATGGCTAGAATGGTGATCTGTTTGGTATTTGGAGCAAAACACTTCATAGACATGTTTTTTATATATTTGTATATATCTGAGACCTATGCTGTTGCCTAAACATAGCATGATAGGTGACCTTTAAATAATTGAAGTGTAAAGGAATCTCTTCCATCAGGAGAAACGTGCTGCAGCTTCAGAAAGGATGCAGATATATAGAACCCCAAATGTTCCACACGAAGAAACATCTTCATCAACTTGACAACACATGCAGCGTTTAGAGAACTAACACATAACTTTCCTCAAGTTGCTGAATGTTTTCTAAATGCTGCACGTGTTGTCAAGTTGATGATGTTCTTTTAGAGTGTTGCTTTTACTGTATTTAAATTATCTATTGTTTCTGCTTGTACTTGTTGTATGGTGTGTGAGCTGATTTGCGTATGTTTGTTTGTTTATTTGACTGGACAGCACCGGAGGTTTTAAAGCGTCTGAAGCTGCAGTGTTTCTCCTGATGAAGGAGGGCCGATAATAATGTTTGCGTGGTTTAAAGTTGAGTTACCATTAAATAGCAGCGTTGTAGAAATGTCATTTACAATATTTACAAGTCTATTTTAAGAAACTACTTCCAACAGAAACTCATTTTGCGTCTGGATAATCTCGTAGATTATTAACAACGTTTTTTCGGCTCCGACTTGTGTTCGTACTTCTTGCAAATTAATGCGGGGGGTGCTGTCGGCTGTGCGTGGTGATGAAAAGCTGGTTCGAGGGGCCCCAGTGAATGTTTGCCTCGGGCCCCCACACACTCTAGAATCGCCACTGCCTCTTGCGTACATTGTTCATGAAAGTAAAAGTTTAGGGATGGGAATGATTATTCGAATACGAGTTATGAATATTTTAATGTCATTTTTTGTATTTTTTTTTATGGGTGGGGTGCATAAGTTGATTACATATTATCAAATGGATTAATTAAATGTATATACGACAGTGCCATTTTAAATATCTTAAGAAAAATATCAGACATTTTTTTTTTTTTTTTAAGGATATGTAAATTCGTTTTTTTGGGGGTCAAATATTAGAATAAAAATGTGCTTTCAAATTCCCATCCCTAATCGCCATCAGCATCCGTGATATTTGATTCATTGTTTTAGATAAATCATCATTTTTTTTTTTTCATGGACGAGGGAAGGGGGGGTGCTGAGGGGGCTGCAGCACCCCCATCTGCGAGGCTCCACCCCCGCACCCCCAACGCGGCGCACCTATAGTGTAAGCGCGCCACACCTATAGTGTAAGCGCGCGCCACACCTATAGTGTAAGCGCGCCACACCTATAGTGTAAGCGCGCGCCACACCTATAGTGTAAGCGCGCCACACCTATAGTGTAAGCGCGCGCCACACCTATAGTGTAAGCGCGCCACACCTATAGTGTAAGCGCGCCGCACCTATAGTGTAAGTGCGCCACACCTATAGTGTAAGCGCGCCACACCTATAGTGTAAGCGCGCGCCACACCTATAGTGTAAGCGCGCCACACCTATAGTGTAAGCGCGCCGCACCTATAGTGTAAGCGCGCCACACCTATAGTGTAAGCGCGCGCCACACCTATAGTGTAAGCGCGCCACACCTATAGTGTAAGCGCGCGCCACACCTATAGTGTAAGCGCGCCACACCTATAGTGTAAGCGCGCGCCACACCTATAGTGTAAGCGCGCGCCACACCTATAGTGTAAGCGCGCCACACCTATAGTGTAAGAGCGCGCCGCACCTATAGTGTAAGTGCGCACACCTATAGTGTAAGCGCGCCACACCTATAGTGTAAGCGCGCCACACCTATAGTGTAAGCGCGCCACACCTATAGTGTAAGAGCGCGCCGCACCTATAGTGTAAGCGCGCCACACCTATAGTGTAAGCGCGCGCCACACCTATAGTGTAAGCGCGCCACACCTATAGTGTAAGCGCGCGCCACACCTATAGTGTAAGCGCGCCACACCTATAGTGTAAGCGCGCGCCACACCTATAGTGTAAGCGCGCGCCACACCTATAGTGTAAGAGCGCGCCACACCTATAGTGTAAGTGCTCCACACCTATAGTGTAAGTGCGCGCCACACCTATAGTGTAAGTGCGCGCCACACCTATAGTGTAAGTGCGCGCCACACCTATAGTGTAAGAGCGCGCCGCACCTATAGTGTAAGTGCTCCACACCTATAGTGTAAGTGCGCGCCACACCTATAGTGTAAGTGCGCGCCACACCTATAGTGTAAGAGCGCGCCACACCTATAGTGTAAGCGCGCGCCACACCTATAGTGTAAGAGCGCGCCACACCTATAGTGTAAGCGCGCGCCACACCTATAGTGTAAGAGCGCGCCACACCTATAGTGTAAGCGCGCGCCACACCTATAGTGTAAGCGCGCCACACCTATAGTGTAAGTGCTCCACACCTATAGTGTAAGTGCGCGCCACACCTATAGTGTAAGTGCGCGCCACACCTATAGTGTAAGTGCGCGCCACACCTATAGTGTAAGTGCGCGCCACACCTATAGTGTAAGCGCGCCACACCTATAGTGTAAGCGCGCGCCACACCTATAGTGTAAGTGCGCGCCACACCTATAGTGTAAGCGCGCGCCACACCTATAGTGTAAGCGCGCGCCACACCTATAGTGTAAGCGCCACACCTATAGTGTAGCGCGCCCACACCTATAGTGTAAGCGCGCGCCACACCTATAGTGTAAGCGCCACACCTATAGTGTAAGCGCTCCACACCTATAGTGTAAGAGCGCGCCACACCTATAGTGTAAGAGCGCCACACCTATAGTGTAAGCGCGCGCCACACCTATAGTGTAAGCGCGCGCCACACCTATAGTGTAAGCGCGTGCCACACCTATAGTGTAAGTGCTCCACACCTATAGTGTAAGTGCGCGCCACACCTATAGTGTAAGTGCGCGCCACACCTATAGTGTAAGTGCGCGCCACACCTATAGTGTAAGCGCGCGCCACACCTATAGTGTAAGCGCGTGCCACACCTATAGTGTAAGTGCTCCACACCTATAGTGTAAGTGCGCGCCACACCTATAGTGTAAGTGCGCGCCACACCTATAGTGTAAGTGCGCGCCACACCTATAGTGTAAGAGCGCGCCACACCTATAGTGTAAGCGCGCGCCACACCTATAGTGTAAGTGCGCGCCACACCTATAGTGTAAGTGCGCGCCACACCTATAGTGTAAGTGCGCGCCACACCTATAGTGTAAGTGCGCGCCACACCTATAGTGTAAGCGCGCGCCACACCTATAGTGTAAGTGCGCGCCACACCTATAGTGTAAGCGCGCGCCACACCTATAGTGTAAGTGCGCGCCACACCTATAGTGTAAGCGCGCGCCACACCTATAGTGTAAGCGCGCGCCACACCTATAGTGTAAGAGCGCGCCGCACCTATAGTGTAAGCGCGCCACACCTATAGTGTAAGAGCGCGCCACACCTATAGTGTAAGAGCGCCACACCTATAGTGTAAGCGCGCCACACCTATAGTGTAAGAGCGCGCCACACCTATAGTGTAAGAGCGCCACACCTATAGTGTAAGCGCGCGCCACACCTATAGTGTAAGCGCGCGCCACACCTATAGTGTAAGAGCGCGCCACACCTATAGTGTAAGCGCGCGCCACACCTATAGTGTAAGCGCGCGCCACACCTATAGTGTAAGAGCGCCACACCTATAGTGTAAGCGCGCGCCACACCTATAGTGTAAGAGCGCGCCACACCTATAGTGTAAGCGCGCGCCACACCTATAGTGTAAGCGCGCCACACCTATAGTGTAAGAGCGCCACACCTATAGTGTAAGAGCGCGCCACACCTATAGTGTAAGAGCGCCACACCTATAGTGTAAGAGCGCGCCACACCTATAGTGTAAGAGCGCCACACCTATAGTGTAAGAGCGCGCCACACCTATAGTGTAAGCGCGCCACACCTATAGTGTAAGCGCGCCACACCTATAGTGTAAGCGCGCCACACTATAGTGTAAGCGCGCCACACCTATAGTGTAAGCGCGCCACACCTATAGTGTAAGCGCGCGCCACACCTATAGTGTAAGCGCGCCACACCTATAGTGTAAGCGCGCGCCACACCTATAGTGTAAGCGCGCCACACCTATAGTGTAAGCGCGCCACACCTATAGTGTAAGCGCGCGCCACACCTATAGTGTAAGCGCGCGTCACACCTATAGTGTAAGAGCGCCACACCTATAGTGTAAGCGCGCGCCACACCTATAGTGTAAGCGCGCCACACCTATAGTGTAAGCGCGCGCCACACCTATAGTGTAAGCGCGCCACACCTATAGTGTAAGCGCGCCACACCTATAGTGTAAGCGCGCGCCACACCTATAGTGTAAGCGCGCGCCACACCTATAGTGTAAGCGCGCCACACCTATAGTGTAAGCGCGCCACACCTATAGTGTAAGCGCGCGCCACACCTATAGTGTAAGCGCGCGTCACACCTATAGTGTAAGCGCGCCACACCTATAGTGTAAGCGCGCGCCACACCTATAGTGTAAGCGCGCGCCACACCTATAGTGTAAGCGCGCCACACCTATAGTGTAAGCGCGCCACACCTATAGTGTAAGCGCGCCACACCTATAGTGTAAGCGCGCCACACCTATAGTGTAAGAGCGCGCGCCACACCTATAGTGTAAGCGCGCGCCACACCTATAGTGTAAGCGCGCCACACCTATAGTGTAAGAGCGCGCCACACCTATAGTGTAAGCGCGCCACACCTATAGTGTAAGCGCGCGTCACACCTATAGTGTAAGCGCGCCACACCTATAGTGTAAGCGCGCGCCACACCTATAGTGTAAGCGCGCGCCACACCTATAGTGTAAGCGCTCCACACCTATAGTGTAAGCGCGCCACACCTATAGTGTAAGCGCGCGTCACACCTATAGTGTAAGCGCGCCACACCTATAGTGTAAGCGCGCGCCACACCTATAGTGTAAGCGCGCGCCACACCTATAGTGTAAGAGCGCTCCACACCTATAGTGTAAGCGCGCCACACCTATAGTGTAAGCGCGCCACACCTATAGTGTAAGCGCGCGCCGCACCTATAGTGTAAGCGCGCCACAGTTTCGCGCTGCGAGGCTCCACTAGCAGACCTCCCCCGCACCCCCAACTCTGACTGACTTCCCGCCTGCCTGATTCGCCCCCCTTCCTAATTGACCTTCTCTCTCTCTGTGTCCAGGGCCTGGTGGTCTGCTGCGGATCTTCACCTGCTGCTGCTGCTCTGCTGCTGCTGCTTCTGTTGTGGGAAGTGCAAGACGAGCGAAGAACAGGAACACTTCGCCTATGTGGACCCTGAAGACCTGGAGGCAGAGATCAGAAATCAGGACGCAGGTAAGATGATTCAGTGATGTCCTCCAGCTGCTGGAACAACACATTCATTGTCAGAAGGGTTATCTGAAACGGCAAGTGTTGTCCCTTTTGTATTTTAAGACATCCGGGAAACTGTAAAACTCTCATGAGACACAGATTAGGAAGAGAGGCTTGAGAAAGTGGAAACGATGCAGAGGAGACGTGTTTTGGCTTTCTCTGTGGATTAATCCCACATATAGATGCAGACAGAATTAACGGCAGTTTATACAAATCACAAAGACAGCGAGGTCGACAAAACAATGAATCCACACATTTTCTATTGCGTTGTGTACGTACATATGAAACGTTAGAGAGAAGATTAGCACGGCCCCCTTGTGCAAGGGTGACACGCAATTTGACTTGTTTCCACAAGTTGATCTGCGTGCGTTTCCCCCATCTGTTCTCAAGCACCTGAGGCCAAAGTGGCTGGATTTCACAACGATGTGGTTGTGAAAGTGCTTGTTGCATTTCACAACCAGATCGCAGCAGGAAATTCTATCTGAGAGGGACCTGGTGGCAAGAATCTCACCAAGTCAGTACTTTGTCCAACTCTCCCAACGTCAGAGCAGTTTTGGCTTTTTCCTTTTCCGTGTTTTTGACAGAATTAGCTGTCAGAGGTTGTGGTGGATTTCTATCGAGTGGTGCAGTGACGCGTCCTCAAACCAGGAAGTGAGTCAGCATTTTCACCACTTCCTGTTCCCTCGTCTCAGAGCCAATGGGATCTCTCCATAGGGTTTAGGAAAATAGCTGAAATAAGGTCTGTGGTTGAGACACATTGAAGAGACGGATCACGTTTTGTTCTACGACATTAAATCCATCAGCAGCAGTGGCGAGCCGTGAGCTTTATACCTAGGCCCTCTGACCCCCACCAATTCCCTCGAAAAAAAGAAAAAAAAAAGAGTTATTACGTCACAGCGTATACTTCAGCGGAATATCAAAACAACGGCCCAGGGTGCAAAACGCATCAATGACAGCGACCCTCTACCACACAAAACAACACCTGTGAACCCATTTGTGTTCTTTGACATTGAAAATGATATTGCATTGTGTTTGTTACTTTCGTTGCAGTTGTATGTCTTAAGTGTAATTTGGCATGCTTTTATTTTGAAGGCGAGTTCACTGTTGACAGAAAGTTGTTGTTGCTATGGAAACAAGAAAAGTTTCACAGCGGGCGGAACTTGTCATAAAGTCCGCGATAATAAAACCCACCCATTTAGAGGGAAGATATGATTGGTCAATTGTACTGTCATTTGACATTACTCTCTCGTTCAGTTACTATAGCAACCCTCTGTGAATCGCAGAGAGGGCCAGGCGAGCTTCTTTCATGTAACCCTTCACATTCAAACAGAGACTGAACAGGCAGAATCGAAGGATTTATTTCTTTGGAAATGTTATTTAAATACAATTAAATCAAGTTTTTTTTCGGTAAAACTAATGAAAAATATAACAAAAATAATATTTAAAACATATATATTTAAAAAAATATATATATTTTTGTTTTGTTTTAAATATTATTTTTTAGAATATCTTAGGCCCTCACAGAGGGCCTAGAGGGCCCTGACGGCTCGCCACTGATCAGCAGTGACCCCACTGGGATTTCTGAAGAGTGTACGTGTCTGAAAAACGATGGTTGTTACCAAGTGGCTGAATAGGACTACAGAAGTCGTGGAGGACGTTGTACGTCATTACGCCGAACACGTAAACACTCCTCTAAGTTTGTTTGCCCTGTTCTGCTTGAAAGCAAGTACCTGCCTCCTGCAGACTGTTCAAACAAACGCTTCAACTCGTTCCATTTAGAATCTGTATGTTTGAATATGGATCTGAAGTTGGCGTGACGTTGAAGTCGTGCTGCTGGACTCGCTGTAGTTCCTTTAGAGCAGGGGGGTCAAACTCAAATACACAGTGGGCCAAAATAAAAAATGGGTACTAGTCGAGGGCCGGACTGGTTCAATGTTTATTGCAGAACTTATTGCACATATTAAACCTGGAACTAACAAAGCTTAAATGATTGCCTATAAAAACAACATTAAACATTAAATAATCAGTTGCATTCATTTCTTATGGCTCCATCTGCAGCTTCTCCAGAGTCATTTCTTATGAGTACATTTCTCCACAGGCCAACAACAGCTTCAACAAAACTATTCCCTCAAAGAGAAAACCAACATGCCCTGTTGTCGTGAGAGAAAAAGTGCAGAAGGAAACATCCATGTGAACTCAGTGTGCTGCTCTGTGATGCTAGCTCAGATACTTGGCATCTCATCTTGGGTGCAAGGTCATCAATGTTTGGGGTCAGGCTCTGAGCTGAGGAGACCCTCAGGATGGAGTGAAGGTGTGCGTGCAATATACCGGCGGGCCAGATCTAACAGTAATTAGAAATTATCCTGAGGGCCGAAATTAAATCCACCAAGGGCCTGATTTGGCCCCCGGGCCTTGAGTTTGACACATGTGGTTTATAGCATAACGTTAGCATTTTGCTTCTGGCCATTAGATTTATGATTAGAACATGATAAAAGTAGGGTAGACATGTGGAGATTATCCGGCTGAACAAAACGTGCATTTATCAAACAGGTTCGTTTCCCACAGATCTTATTTCCAGCTATTTTCCTTCAGGGTAAATACGTCATCCCTGCACCGCTCTATTTTACCTATAAGGTATCTTTTTTAAAACCACAATCATGTCCCAGTTAATGCGCAGTCAAGAGTAAGAGAGCGCAGAGTGTCCTTCACCGTCTGCTGCAGAAACATTATAGGTGGAAAGGTTGTAACCCCTTTGACCTTTAGCTGGTGCAACACTCTGATGATAAGAAGTAGAGGGGTTTTCTCAGTGTTACATTTTCTTTTTCACAGCGGCAGACCATGTAATAATTATTCAGCCGAGCGCTGACACTTCAGAAACAGTCGTCAACTCCACAGGTAAAGTTATAGTTAAGTTCACCTGTCCTCGGCTGCTTCACTAACTCACAGAACATCAAGCTTTAAGCTTTCCATCGAGGAGGTTTTCAGCAGCTCCTGGCTTTGTTTGCCGAATCACTGGCTAACATTTCTTCTACCACTTCTACAGGACGCTGTTTTAAAATGTGGTATCGTTGTTTCCTGTGTTGCTTATTAATACATGTGCTTGCTTACACCATAGAGAGGCGAAGTCCCTCCCTTTCCGGGGGCTCCATGGGACCTTATTTCAGAAAAATGATGTATTGAAGTCAATGGAGAGAGAAATGTTATCTTTTGATCCGTTTGAATTGTGCCACGAATTACACATGATGTTTGTCAATTTAAAAGATAATTTTGCATAATTTTGACTTTTTTTACATGGAAATTATCTTTTAAATTGTCAAACATCATATGTGTAATTCGTGGCTCAATTAAAACGGGACCGAAAGATAACTTTTTCTCTCTCCATTGACTTCAATACATACTTTTTCCGAGGTCCCATGGAGCGGAAGTAGAAGGGCGGGACTTCACCTCTGTTGCTTAATATTATTATATGTCATTAATCCGTGATACCTGATGGAAAGCAAATGATCAGAATGTAGAATATCTTATTATTGGATTGTCATTTAACATATTTATTTGCACAAATTGTACTTTTAACTTCTCTGTTTTTGTATTAACTTCGAAAGCAACTCTAACAAAAGCTCATTTCCTTCTGGGGAAAGTCATTCTTATTTTGATTAATATTGCCGATGCATGGACGATGATTAGGAACACATATATATATTTGTTTAGTTCACTTGGCCTAATCCTCTTCCGTACCGATGCACAATCCTCTCTTTAATGTGGTCCCCATCTTTCCATCTACGTGTTGCTGCTTTTGCTGCAAAATTAGAAATAAGAAACTTAATAAATGTCCTGTTTTTTTTTGTATTTCCTGCAGGTGAAAATGCACCATCGTGATTCAGCCTCACGCCACGAACGGCATCAAGTGATTGGACGAAACCCCGACCATCAGCGACCGCTTTAGAGAGATTTTTAGCGGTGATATTGTGCCATATTTTTCTTTTTGAAACGACCAGTGGGTTTGTCTTTGGTCCCATCTCGTGTCGGACTTCAGGGACGAAAGCCATGCAGATCAAAGCTCTGGAATATATTTGTCTTTGTGCACTTTAATATCGAAAAAGCTGCCGCGACGGTCTGACGACGTTTTCGGCTCAAAGGCGGCCGAAAATGTTTTAATACTTTTTAATGCAAAATGTTACTTTTAAAGCCAACCACTCGATGGGTTCAGCCACGCTGCACATAAAACATATTATAGAAAATAGGGCTTTTTGAAATGATGAACAGCGTATTGTGACATCTGTATGTTGTGGATGTAAATAAATAGTAGAATTAACAGAGATGCTGACGGACAATACAGGATTTCAATCATTTTGGGAGAAAAGCTTTCCTTCTAAAACTTAGACAAAATTTGGTGTTTAATTGCTTAGTCTTTAATTGACAACACAGCACTATATTTTCGTAAAGACAAGGGTCCATATTTGTGTTATTTTCAGGCATTAAATTAGTTAAAATCACCAACAAATAATTTTATAATCATAACTTGTTTTGAATTAAACTGTATTTAGAATAAAAAATTACACCCACAAAATATGGAGTATGGAGCTGCAGTCTAGGATGTGGTTAGCTTAGCTTAGCATCATGACTGGAAGTAGTAGGGAAAGTTAGCATGGTTTTAAAACTCGCTGTCGTCACTATAAGCGTTAATAATTTGAGACGCCCTGAAAATAAGTTTCTGGGAGTTTGGATATCTCTTGTTTTGATTTCCAGCATTCAACTCCCCTTAAAACCACAGTTAGAACAAATAGAGCCTTGCTAAATTTCCTATTTCATGTCCACATTTCCCAGTTTTTATGCTAAGCTAAACTAGCCGTTTTTTCCTGTATTGCTACTTTATGCTAAGCTAAGCTAGCTGTTTCTCCTGTATTGCTACTTTATGCTAAGCTAAGCTAGCTGTTTCTTCCTGTATTGCTACTTTATGCTAAGCTAAGATAGCCGTTTCTTCCTGTATTGCTACTTTATGCTAAGCTAAGCTAGCTGTTTCTCCCTGTATTGCTACTTTATGCTAAGCTAAGCTAGCTGTTTCTCCTTGTATTGCTACTTTATGTGAAGCTAAGCTAGCTGTTTCTCATTATTTCCAGTCCTTATTTCCACGTTGTTGTGCTAAGCTAGCTGTTTCTCCTGTATTACTGCTCTATGCTAAGCTAGCTGTTTCCCCCTTCTAGTATAAGGCACTTTTTCAAAGCCAGGATAGCGTTTCTTTCTTGTTTTCTGTCTTCATTGGAAGCTAAGCTAGCTGTTTCTCCTGTATTACTGCTCTATGCTAAACTAAGATAGCGCTTTTCCTTCTTTGCAGTCGTTTGCAGACCTCGGCTACTTATTTCTTGACTTCAGCTCCATACCTGGGTAAAACACAGACATCTAATGCACATAAATAAAATAAATAAAGCATATTTCCCTTCATTTGTTTTCTTATTGCTGTTCATGCACATAAGGTGACCTCCAATACTTCTTAAGGTGACCTCCAATACTTCTTAAGGTGACCTCCAATACTTCTTAAGGTGACCTCCAATACTTCTTAAGGTGACTTCCAATACTTCTTAAGGTGACCTCCAATACTTCTTAAGGTGACCTCCAATACTTCTTAAGGTGACTTCCAATACTTCTTAAGGTGACCTCCAAACTTCTTAAGGTGACCTCCAATACTTCTTAAGGTGAC
Organism: Trematomus loennbergii; assembly: GCA_012861695.1. NCBI lineage: Eukaryota > Metazoa > Chordata > Actinopteri > Perciformes > Nototheniidae > Trematomus > Trematomus loennbergii. The sequence goes on from JAAOOA010000200.1 coordinate 157,625, forward strand.
TTCCAATACTTCTTAAGGTGACCTCCAATACTTCTTAAAGTGACCTCCAATACTTCTTAAGGTGGCCTCCAATACTTCTTAAGGTGACCTCCAATAGGTGACCTCCAATACTTCTTAAGGTGACTTCCAATCTTCTTAAGGTGACCTCCAATACTTCTTAAGGTGACCTCCAATAGGTGACCTCCAATACTTCTTAAGGTGACTTCCAATACTTCTTAAGGTGACCTCCAATACTTCTTAAGGTGACCTCCAATAGGTGACCTCCAATACTTCTTAAGGTGACCTCCAATACTTCTTAAGGTGACCTCCAATAGGTGACCTCCAATACTTCTTAAGGTGACCTCCAATACTTCTTAAGGTACTGATAAAGCTCCTCTTATCGTCTGATATTTACTGAACAACACTTCCTGCTAAACAAACACAGTTATGGCCAAATGTTGGGATGGATATTCTCAGATGAGTCGAGGAAGTGATCTCTGGTGAGAGAGACGATGTAAATTCAGAGGTATATTTTTCATTGGAGGTTTTATTACAAATTAAGTGTATATTAAGATAAAACTCCTTAAATTATGTCATCATGTTTGTGTGTTTGTTTATCTGCTGGGTGTAGGAATGTCAGGTTTCTGCGTTTTGTACAAATCTAAAGAAAACTTAACTTTTAGATTTTTTATTTTGACTATTTGATTGAAATTTAAACAATTTTAGAAATATTTTGTTTACTTTAAAACTCACTAAAGTGCCAGATTACATACTTTTTTTATTTGGATTATTTTTCAATTATTTGGATCAAATGTTAACAAAAAATATATTTTTTTGTTTTAATCAAACTTTAAAAACAAAAGACAAACCGAAAAGAAAATGGATATATTTGTTTTTATCATCTCGACATTCCTCGGGTAATTGTGCCATTTTTTAAACTTTGCCAAAATGTCTGTTTCTGTAAAATATTTGTCTGATAAAATAAAGATGTCTTTAAATCTTAAATCTGTGTTTTCATTGTAACGTCTGCAGCTCTGAGCTCGCATCCTATTGGCTGCTGCAGCTCTGAGCTCGCCTGCTATTGGCTGCTGCAGCTCTGAGCTCGCCTGCTATTGGCTGCTGCTGCTCCTCCTCTGGGAGAAAAGAGAGCTGCAGCAGGTGGAAGGACTCCAGATACACCTTCATTTAAAACTACAGGAGAACCAGAGAACCAGCTTACAGGAGAACCAGCTTACAGGAGAACCAGTTTACAGGAGAACCAGAGAACCAGTTTACAGGAGAACCAGTTTACAGGAGAACCAGAGTACCAGTTTACAGGAGAACCAGAGTACCAGTTTACAGGAGAACCAGAGTACCAGTTTACAGGAGAACCAGCTTCATTTTAACTTTATTTAATTCACAGGGAGAACCAGCTCAGTTGAACTTTATTTAAACTCACAGGGAGAACCAGTTTACAGCAGAACCAGTTTACAGGAGAACCAGTTTCAGGAGAACCAGCTCCAGTTAAACTTAATTGAAACGGACAGGCAGAATAAATGGAGCTATCGGAGGATTCAGAAAAGCAGATTCTGATTCATCCGGATCCTCACAGACGGTACGTTTTAATAATCTTAGTCCTCTCATGTCGGGTTTCACGCTACGGAAGAGGATCAGAGCCACATGAGATCTGGGAGGTGTGTGGCGCAGTGGATAGAGCTTGTTATGGGGGTCAGGAGGTCACAGGTTCAAACCCCACTGCAGTCAGCATGTCGTTGTGTCCCTGAGACACTTCACCCCAAATTGCTCCTCTGGGGATTGTCTCAGTATTGAGTATGTAAGTCGCTTTGGATAAAAGCAAGTAACATGTAATGTAATGTCATGTGATGTAATCTGGCCTGAAGTGTGATTCAAGTTAGAATCCTGAAAAATAACATCTCAGAATTCTGACTTAAAAAATCTGAATTATGAGAAAAAATATATATATTTGTTTTCTGAAAATCTCAAAATGCAAAAAGGAAAAAGTCTGAGATGTTCCGAAAACAAAAATAGATTTTCTTTTCTCTCAGTTCTTTTTTTTTGTGCACTTTTATTGTCGTTACGTAGTACAGGTAGTAACGAAACGGTTTCTCTGCATTTGACCTAGTGTTAGGAGCAGTGGGCTGCCATTATGTCCGGCGCCCGGGGAGCAGTGTAGGGAACGGTGCCTTGCTCAGGGTAGCACACCTCGGTAGCACTTGGTCTTGCCGGCACTTGAACTGGTGACCTTCCAGTTGCCAAGCCAAGCCCCTATGGACCACCGCTCTGAGATTAAAGTGACGATTCAGAGAAGAAAATAACACAACAAAATCTGAGAATCTCCCCAGATTTCTGATTTATTTCTCAGATTAAAGTCGAATTTCTGAAATTCAAAGAAAATAAATGATATATTTTTTCCTCAGGTATCTGGAACATGTCAGAATTCTGAGATTTTCATTAAAGAATATATTATTAATATTGTTCTCAGAACTTTGAGGTCAAAGTCTTTTTATCATTTACATTTTCCTCAGAATTCTTATATTTCTAATTTTTTCAGAAAATATCAGAATCTAATTTTTTTTTTAAAGAATTCTGAAAACGTTGAAATATAATTCTGAAGTCTGAAAATAATATCTGTTGATCTCATTCTTCTTAGTAAAAATAATAATTAAATCGATTTTTGTTCTTAAAATCTCAGAATTCTGTTAAGTATCTGATGATTCCCCCCCCCCCCCTCTGCTCAGGTCCAGTTCTCCAGAACCCAGATGTTCAGACTCAGAATCCGATGCAGACGAAGACGCGGGGTTTCCCTCCCGGTTCTGCAGGGACTCGGACACTCTGCCAGAGGAAAGCGTCGCGAGGCGTTCGGCGAGGAAGAAGCTCATCTTGGCCGCCGTCGTCAGCCTCGTCTTCATGACCGGGAGGTGGTCGGTGAGAAGGGGGAGGAGCCAAAACAACTACTAATTTCAGCTATTATTTAAAGCTTATTCCAAATATTTGTTTTCCTTTTCATTATTCCTGCAGTAACAACTAAAACATATCCAGACATCACATTCTTCACAATATCAACCAATCCTAAAACAGATAAATGCATCTCTTACATTCATAACTTCACTTCAACAGGATATGATTGGATCAATTAACAGATACAGTAATCAATTAAGTCAATTAAAGTATTACTAACTGCCCAGTTCTGCCCGGTAACAGTTCGAATGACAACCTTCACAAACGAGAATTAAATCAAACATAGACAGATCTCTCTCTGTTTTAAAACCCCTTAGGTGGATACTTCGCTCAGAGTCTGGCCATCATGACGGACGCAGCTCACCTGCTGACGGACGTCTGCAGCATCTCGATCAGCTGCTTCTCTCTGTGGCTCTCCTCCAGACCAAAGACTGACTCCATGACCTTCGGATGGCATCGAGCAGGTCTCTGCACTTTAAAGCAGAAATATGTATTAATATTTAGAGATAAATCATTGCTTTACTTATTAAATATGTGGCCCTAGTTAAAGACATGCAGCTGCAGCACACAAGCTTTTTTACGTCTTACTATATTATGACTTTTTTTGACACAAATAACAACATGTCCAATATGTCCATGGGCCAGGCTGACACATGTGACAGAACTAGCTACTTTTCAAAAGCTGTTTTTTGTTGCTAAACTTAAAGATCACCTATCACGCTATGTTCAGGCAACAGCATAGGTCTCAGATATATACAAAAATATAAAAACATGTCTATGAAATGTTTTGCTCCAAACACCAAACAGATCACCGTTCTAGCCATGCCTCATATCCCTCTATTTCACTTCCTGTTTCAAAAGGGCTGATTTTATGTATAAAGCTTTAAAATTGATAAAAGAGGAGGGGTCTGAGCTCATGCGGGACCCGGCAGCTACTGTCTAAACTAAATACTGCCGTGATGAAACGCCATATCATGGATTATCAAGGATTGTCTCTGAAACAGTATGGAGCTCAAAGGCTTTCTCTCTTGCCGGTTATACCACAAGGTGAGTTCCTTTTTATTTCCTGCTTCTTCACACACATGCTCTCCAGTACAGGTTAGCTCTGAGAGTTAGCGATGCTAATGTAAACACCGACCATATTACGTCCAAAACAGTCGGGCATTGTTTCTGATAGCAACGTTTCTGATAGGGCCGTGGGTCCACATTTCAGATATTACGTCATATCGGACGCAAATCTGGATCAGCTCCGTTGTTCCCCCGTTTTTAGAGATTTGGGTACGGAGGAAAAGAGAGAGGGTTTTATTTTCTGACGCTGCGTGAGTTCCCTGACGCACCGGGGACACATGGTGATGTAGAGAAGACATCAAAAAGTGACTTTGCATGATAGGTCCCCTTTAAGATTCAAGCCATTAAAGAATTATAATGCTTACATAACATGTCCTTTATTACGTTTAACCGGTTGTGAAAACATTTTGATATGAAACAAATAAGATAAATATCATTAATTTCACATCGGGACTTTAACCTTAAACTTTCTCAGTAACTCTAGAGTGACATGTCACAATTAGAAATATGATCATGATTCAAGGATATTTAGTTGATATATTCTATATTCTTCAATTCAAAGAATGTTTAAAGAAATTTCAACCAAAAAAATCATCCTCATTACTTAAAGGGGACCTATCATGCAAATGCACTTGTGTACGTCTTTTCTACATGAATATGTGTCCCCGGTGTTCCAGGGAACTCACCAAGTGTCAGAAAACACAACCCTCTCTATTTTCCTCCATACCCAAATCTCTAAAAAAGGGCTGCAACGGATCTGATAAAAACTGATCCAGATTTGAACACTGTCCTGACGTCAGGACGGTGGCGCTACGGCTATTGGGCCAACTCCACCAATCAGGAGGAGACAGCCACGGCCATTGCCGTTCGAAAGCGCTGGAGACGCTGTAGTACATATGCCAGGCCTCTAGATGGTGCTGTTCTCACAGAATCTGCCCTTGCTAAAACAGAGCTAAAAATGTCAATTGAGCAAAATGAGGCATGGCTAAAATGCATGATCTGTTTGGTATTTTGAAAAGAAAAAGTATAAATATGCTTTATATAGGTATGGTCCTACACTATGTTATTCAAATATAGCATGATAGGTCCACTTTAAGTTATTAATAAGCATGACTTTACCACTATCGCCCAATGTGACATATATCTCATTTTTCAGATATTTGACACTAGGGGTGTTACTTGTCCGATATGTGTTCAACTATATGGTCTAAATTATGTTCCCCTTAATTTCCCCAAAAGTAGAATTGGGTCTGGGTTCTTATGGGTTAAAGATAATTCATTGTTTTACTTCTTAAATGTTTGTATGTTTGCAGATTTCTCCTAAATTCACCAACAATTCACATTATAACCTCATTTGCATATCTAAAACATCACATGTCAGAAAACTTGTAATGTAAAAAGTACTTGTGTTAATGTCAGTATTGAACAGTTTGGGTTTCATTGTGATACCTGTTAGTTAAATATTTCCCCCCACTGACCCTCAGAGATCCTGGGCATGCTGCTGTCGGTGTTTTCCATCTGGATCGTGACGGTTTTGCTGCTGATCTCGGCCGCTCGGAGGATTTCTGACGGAGATTACGAGATCAACAGTTTCATCATGCTCATAACATCGGGGGGGGCGGTGGGGGTCAACGTGCTGTGAGTAACAACAGCTAACATCCAGAGGTGGGAAGTAACTAAGTACATTTACTCAGTACTTAAGTACAAGTTTAAGGTACTTTAGTTCCACCTGGAGTAAATTCTGAGTACTTCTAATTTTACTCAAGTACAAGATCTGAGTACTTCTACTTTTACTCAAGTACAAGATCTGAATACTTTTCATCTCTGAAACTATACTATGAGTTTTCCCCTCTGTTCTTTCAGGATGGTCCTGATTCTTCATCAGTCCGGAGCTTCACACGGTCACAACCACAGCTTTCCCCCCGCCAGGCTGCAGACTGACAAACAGCGTGACCTTCATCATCATGACCTTCATCATCACGACCTTCACCCTGACCTCCATCATGGACACAATGCCAGTGTTCGGGCAGCTTTTGTTCACGTTGTCGGGGATCTGCTGCAGAGTTTTGGGGTGCTGCTGGCTGCAACCATCATACACTTCAGGGTCAGTAAAAAACACATCCATGCTAACATGCGAATGCTAACATGCTAATGCTAACATGCTAATGCTAAGCTACTCTAATGTTTACAATTGTCACCCTCTTATTTAAGCATGCTAGCATTACAAACCATGTTAGCTGAGGGGGGTTAGCTTTTACAAATATTCAGACTTAAACCCAGTGCTGCCTCTGGACCAATCAGGGCCTGATTTCACATTTGAAATAAATAAATGATAAATTCAAAGTGTTCCTCAAATAGTTTAAAAATGACTAGTATAGGAGCGACAGAGACACGCAGTCAATGAGTGCGTAAACAACGCTAAATAAATGGAACAGTGTAAATAATTAACTTGTGTTTAAAGTTGAGTTCATGTTAAACTTGGGCCTGAACCCAAAGTGTTACTGTATTTATTTTCGAAAATCCACAGCGGAGGTTGTACTTCATGCATTTTGAAAAAGTTTGAGAAACACTGACATAGATCCACATTTCATTACCCTAGCTCTGACACCAATTTACGAATTGGCCGAACCGTGGTACCAATACTTCTTCTGTAAGAAATCTGCAGACACAAACGGTCAAATAAACCCCTAAAGATGTGGATTTCGGAGGGTTTCTGTCCACTAGTTTGAAAAAAGACATGTTCTGGAAGCGAAATAACCCAAACTTCTTAAATTGAAGTTGATTATGTGGTTGAATATTAGTTTATAATCAGATGTGTGTTTTCCTCCACAGCCTGAATATAAAGTAGCAGATCTCATCTGCACGTTCCTGTTCTCAGTTCTGGTTCTGGGGACGACGATTCCCATTTCAAAGGATGTGTTCAGGGTCCTGATGGAGGGTAGGAACTTTATAACTTCCGTATTATAATGACTAGAGGTGAGTGTGTTACTGACAGAGATGGTAAGAGTACTCACATCCTTTACTCAAGTAGAAGTACAGATACTCGTGTTTAAAAATACTCTGGTAAAAGTAGAAGTACTGACTACACTTCTTTACTCAAGTAAAAGTAAAGAGGGCTTTGAAATGTACTTCAGTAAAAAGTACCCATAACTAGCAGCTGTTTTAAAGAGTACCTGACCTCCCTTTATATTAATAGAACAATAATGTCATTGTTAGCTAATGAATGTTTCCATGCTGAACAACGGCAACATGACAACGTTTTCATTGGTCCCTCTTCTTTAGAGAAGACCAGGAAATGATGGATACACGGATCGTGTTCAAATCAATAGGCACGCAATGACTCTAAATAATAATGATCACGCCACCAAACACACATTCAAACTAAAGGAACCAGCCTGTTTGGAAAATGTAAGAAGTAGAAAGTACAGGTATTTGTGTTCAACATGTAAGAAGTAGAAAGTACAGGTATTTGTGTTCAACATGTAAGAAGTAGAAAGTACAGGTATTTGTGTTCAAAATGTAAGAAGTAGAAAGTACAGGTATTTGTGTTCAACATGTAAGAAGTAGAAAGTACAGGTATTTGTGTTCAACATGTAAGAAGTAGAAAGTACAGGTATTTGTGTTCAACATGTAAGAAGTAGAAAGTACAGGTATTTGTGTTCAACATGTAAGAAGTAGAAAGTACAGGTATTTGTGTTCAACATGTAAGAAGTAGAAAGTACAGGTATTTGTGTTCAACATGTAAGAAGTAGAAAGTACAGGTATTTGTGTTCAACATGTAAGAAGTAGAAAGTACAGGTATTTGTGTTCAACATGTAAGAAGTAGAAAGTACAGGTATTTGTGTTCAACATGTAAGAAGTAGAAAGTACAGGTATTTGTGTTCAACATGTAAGAAGTAGAAAGTACAGGTATTTGTGTTCAACATGTAAGAAGTAGAAAGTACAGGTATTTGTGTTCAACATGTAAGAAGTAGAAAGTACAGGTATTTGTGTTCAACATGTAAGAAGTAGAAAGTACAGGTATTTGTGTTCAACATGTAAGAAGTAGAAAGTACAGGTATTTGTGTTCAACATGTAAGAAGTAGAAAGTACAGGTATTTGTGTTCAACATGTAAGAAGTAGAAAGTACAGGTATTTGTGTTCAACATGTAAGAAGTAGAAAGTACAGGTATTTGTGTTCAACATGTAAGAAGTAGAAAGTACAGGTATTTGTGTTCAACATGTAGAAGTAGAAAGTACAGGTATTTGGTTCAAAGTAGAAAGTCGTCAGAAAAATAAGTAGTGGAGTAAAGTACTGATACCAGAAACAATGTACTTAGTACAGTAACAAAGTATTTGTACTCCACTACTTCCCACCTCTGGTTAGTGAGTGTGTGTGTGTGTGTGTGTGTGTGTGTGTGTGTGTGTGTGTGTGTGTGTGTGTGTGTGTGTGTGTGTGTGTGTGTGTGTGTGTGTGTGTGTGTGTGTGTGTGTTCCCAGCAGGGAGTCCTGAGCAGGTGATCAGTGTGAGGGAGCGTCTTCTGTCTCTGAGAGGAGTTCAGACGTTCACAACCTGCACGTCTGGAGCCTCAACCTGAACAAACACTTCCTGTCTGCACACCTGAGCACAGGTACACACACACACACACACACACACACACACACACACACACACACACACACACACACACACACACACACACACCTGAGCACAGGTACACACAAACCACACACACCTGAGCACAGCAGCATGCTACTGAGGTTTACCTGTGTGTGAGGAGTATAGTACGTCGAAGCATTTTGAAAATAAATCATATTAAGGTATGTTGTGATAAGTGTGTGTGTGTGTCTCTCTCTCTGTGTGTGTGTGTCTCTCTCTGTGTCTTCTCTGTGTGTGTGGTCTCTGTGTGTCTCTGTGTGTGTGTGTGTGTCTCAGATGCAGACCCCCTCCTCGTCCTCTCCTCAGCCAATCAGCTGCTCCGCTCTGAGTTTGGTTTCTGCAGCGTCACTCTGCAGCTGGAGCGCTGAACAGCTGGTTCTGATTATATCTGAAATATTTATTACCTGAGTGAAGGTGTGTGGAGACATTACAATAAACTGGCTTTCAATGATTGTTTTAACTTTGTTTATGTTTAATTCATTACTTTTTACTTCTACTTTTACTCAAGTACAATATCTGAGTACTTCTCCTTTTACTCAAGTACAAGACCTGAGTACTTCTACTTTTACTCAAGTACAAGATCTGAGTACTTCTACTTTTACTGAAGTACAAGAACCGAGTACTTCTACTTTTACTGAAGAACAAGATCTGAGTACTTCTACTTTTACTCAAGAACAAGATCTGAGTACTTCTACTTTTACTCAAGAACAAGATCTGAGTACTTCTACTTTTACTCAAGAACAAGATCTGAGTACTTCTACTTTTACTCAAGTACAATATCTGAGTACTTCTCCTTTTACTCAAGTACAAGACCTAAGTACTTCTACTTTTACTCAAGTACAAGATCTGAGTACTTCTACTTTTACTCAAGTACAAGATCTGAGTACTTCTACTGTTACTGAAGAACAAGACCTGAGTACTTCTACTTTTACTGAAGAACAAGACCTGAGTACTTCTACTTTTACTGAAGAACAAGACCTGAGTACTTCTACTTTTACTCAAGTAGAAGATCTGAGTACTTCTACTTTTACTGAAGATCTGAGTACTTCTACTTTTACTGAAGATCTGAGTACTTCTACTTTTACTCAAGTAGAAGATCTGAGTACTTCTACTTTTACTCAAGTAGAAGACCTGAGTACTTCTACTTTTACTGAAGACCTGAGTACTTCTACTTTTACTGAAGAACAAGAACCGAGTACTTCTACTTTTACTCAAGTAGAAGATCTGAGTACTTCTACTTTTACTGAAGAACAAGAACCGAGTACTTCTACTTTTCAAACACGTTCCCCTCCACTGGTTTCAACCAAGCACTAAATTCGATGTTTTCCAACCAAATACGGTTGAACTTACACTTCCCCATATTTATTTGTAAGTAGATTATCAAATTTAAGACTTTTTAAGACGCCGCGGGAACCCTGTATTTAAATACATCTTTATTCTCAGAAGCCATTAATGCTGGTTTGATTTGTTTGAAACAGTTTCAACGTCTTTTATGTTCATTCTTTAGTGCAAGGGAGAAGAGAGACTCAAAATGAACATGATTACATTTTCAACCACCTGTCATGTGTTCACCTTCATGAAATAATCTGTGAGACGTCGACACGTCAAATGAAATATTCTCCTTCAGAGAAAGTATGTTGTCTCTGATCCCTGGTGGGTCTCTAACTCATGACGTCACAAAACTCCATATATTATGAGTTATTTGATATTTGGATGATCTCACGGACGATTATACGTTTGTACAAAATAACTCACGTAACTTTAAAAAGCAATGTTCAGGTTCGTCTGGAGGGGAATACGATGCATATATTACATTATATTTATAACAATAAGTTGAATAAACCATAAAGATTCAAACCCTAACCCAAGAAGAAGTAAATGCACATTTGGACTGGTGTGCTGGACTGTTTCTAATTCCATCACATCACTCCTAACGTGATGGAAATGATTATATTATGGGTTATTCGACATGTTATTTCATATTTAAAAGTTTTTAGAGAGTCTGACTGTCCTGATCTCCTGGACACACATCGATTATAAACACACGATAATCCACACAATTTGAAATGTTGAAAAGTTGTACCGTGTCTTCACATTTGCCCTTTTGATGGTGCAACAAACCCCTCAAACTGGATCTGACCGAGTCGTATCGTAAGAAAGCAACGTTCATGTACGTCTGGACGGGAAGTCGATGCATTGAGACATTCAGATTTATTCATGTACTCATATCAGTTCACTTGATTAGGGACAAAAACACCAAACTGCTCCTGCAATAATCAGGCTGCAACTATAAGTACAAATCTTCACACACAACTTTAAAAAGTCCACGTTAGTCTGGAGGGAAACACGTACTTGTATCAGTGAACATAGGATATCAGCAGTAAAGAGATTATCCAGAGATCTCCGGAGAGTTAGCGTCATCTTATTTCATTATTTATTTTATTGCATTTATTTGTATTATCAAACCTTTGACCTCCTCGTGTCTCTGTATTCCTGACTGGAGTTTCTTTGCTTATTTAACTTGTATTAACAAAGCTTCATTCAGATGCAGAGCTCTGCTCAGACTTGGCGTCCCTCCAGTACTTCTCGTATGCCTCTCTGAACATGTTGCTGCAGGAGATGCGGGACCTCAGCTTGGAGCAGATGAGGAAGGACCCGGCCATCTTGCGGTGCAGAGAGTAGGTCTCCTCGGGCGGGGGGTGAGGCGCTCCCTCAGCATCACGGGGATCAGACTGTGGATCCGCTCCGTCGTCTTCTGAGAGCCGAAGTCAAACGGCTCCGTGGAGGAGAACGCTTCCCCGAGAATCATCACCGCCTCCACGTGAGCCTCCTCCATCACCTGGAGGAGAAGGTACAAGTACACACCTTTACTCAAGTAGAAGTACAGATACTCGTGTTTAAAATAGTAAAAGTAGAAGTACTGACTACACTTCTTTACTCAAGTCAAAGTAAAGAGGCTTTGAAATGTACTTCAGTAAAAAGTACCCATAACTAGCAGCTGTTTTAAAGAGTACCTGACCTCCCTTTATATTAATAGAACAATAATGTCATTGTTAGCTAATGAATGTTTCCATGCTGAACAACGGCAACATGACAACGTTTTCATTGGTCCCTCTTCTTTAGAGAAGACCAGGACTCAAGTACACGATCTGAGTACTTCTACTTTTACTCAAGTACACGTTCTGAGTACTTCTACTTGTACTCAAGTACAAGACCTGAGTACTTCTACTTTTACTCAAGCACAATATCTGAGTACTTCTACTTGTACTCAAGTACAAGACCTGAGTACTTCTACTTTTACTCAAGCACATGATCTGAGTACTTCTACTTTTACTCAAGTACAAGACCTGAGTACTTCTACTTTTACTCAAGTACAAGACCTGAGTACTTCTACTTGTACTCAAGTACAAGATCTGAGTACTTCTACTTTTACTCAAGCACAAGATCTGAGAACTTCTACTTTTACTCAAGCACAAGATCTGAGTACTTCTACTTGTACTCAAGTACAAGACCTGAGTACTTCTACTTTTACTCAAGTACAAGATCTGAGTACTTCTACTTTTACTCAAGCACATGATCTGAGTACTTCTACTTTTACTCAAGTACAAGATCTGAGTACTTCTACTTTTACTCAAGTACAAGATCTGAGTACTTCTACTTTTACTCAAGTACAAGATCTGAGTACTTCTACTTTTACTCAAGTACAAGATCTGAGTACTTCTACTTTTACTCAAGTACAAGATCTGAGTACTTCTACTTTTACTCAAGTACATGATCTGAGTACTTCTACTGTTACTCAAGTACAAGATCTGAGTACTTCTACTTTTACTCAAGTACAAGATCTGAGTACTTCTACTTTTACTCAAGTACAAGATCTGAGTACTTCTACTTGTACTCAAGTACAAGACCTGAGTACTTCTACTTTTACTAAAGCACAATATCTGAGTACTTCTACTTGTACTCAAGTACAAGACCTGAGTACTTCTACTTTTACTCAAGTACAAGACCTGAGTACTTCTACTTGTACTCAAGTACAAGACCTGAGTACTTCTACTTGTACTCAAGTACAAGACCTGAGTACTTCTACTTGTACTCAAGTACAAGACCTGAGTACTTCTACTTGCACTCAAGTACAAGACCTGAGTACTTCTACTTTTACTAAAGCACAAGATCTGAGTACTTCTACTTTTACTCAAGTACAAGATCTGAGTACTTCTCCCACCTCTGCTTTTCTGAATCTGCTAGTATAGTATGTAGATTTCCACATGCAGTATTTTAAGAGTACTTTTAATCTGCAGTATTTGTACCTTGGACTCGTATCCTGTGAGGAACTTCATCTCTCTGGATCTCTTCAGAACTCCTTCTCTGTCGTTGTGAGCCGCTGCATTAATGATCTGAAGAGGAGTGATACATCAAATCAGTCCTAAATCCAACGATATGTTTACGTTTGGTTGAAGTATTGTTCAGCTTCTCACCTCGATGTAGGCGTCGGTGAAGCTTTTATCAAATCCTCTCGTGGCTCCAAAGTCCAGCAGAGCAACCTGAAACAGATTTAAAATGTGACTCTCTGCTTTCAAGACTCAAGATCCAAGTCTCCGTCACCATGAGCTCAGCAGCTAGTGTGGAGATGTGTCAATGACAAACTCCTCCAGCAGAGCAACATGAATATATTTAGGACATACAACTAATACAACAGATACAACAGTGCAAGAGAATGTTTTGAGATGTGCAGGTTCATACAGATACAATAGAAATAGTGCAGAAGAGTCAAGTAAATGGAAATGAAAGATAAATAAACAGCCAGATGCAAACAGATGGATGTTTGTGGATGCTCTTCACAGCGTTCAGGTGTTTAACAGTCTGATGGCCTGAGGGAGGGAACTGTCTCTGAGTCTGGGGGTTTTAAATGCGACTTGTTGACGGTGGATAAGAAATTTAAAGCTATCACCAAAGTTGATATGATCTATCCTCTGGAGAACATGAACATTGCTTCATTTAATCCAGCATTCTCCCGATGAGTTCTGCCGCTGAGAGGCTCAGACTTGCTCTTACAAGAGTCCGTTCTGTAGTTAGAACAACACTCCTACAGTCACCATAAAGCAACTTTGTTTGTATACCCTAGCTCTGAAACCAATGTATGTACGAGCAAAACTGTGGGATTAATGAGTGTAATCTGAGGTCACAGGCTCCGCCTCCAACACACAATAACACAGAGAGAACAGTGCAGGATCTGGACCTTGTGAGCTTGAGGGTCGAAGAAGAAGTTGGACCAGTTGGGTCCGTCTGCATGTATCTGAACTCGAACAATTCTCTGAGCACAGATTCAGGATCTGCTCACAGATCTGAGGAGAGGAGAGAGGAGAGAGGAGAGAGGAGAGGAGAGGAGAGGAGAGGAGAGGAGAGGAGAAGAGAGGAGAGGGGAGGAGAGGAGGAGGAAGGAGAGAGGAGAGGAGAGGAGAGGAGAGGAGATGAGAGGAGAGAGGAGAGAGGAGAGGAGAGAGGAGAGAGGAGAGAGGAGAGAGGAGAGAGGGGAGAGGAGAGGAGAGGGGAGAGGAGAGAAGGAGAGGAGAGAGGAGAGAGGAGAGGAGAGGAGAGGAAGGAGAGGAGAGAGGAGAGGAGAGGAGAGGAGAGGAGAGGAGAGGAGAGGAGAGGAGAGGGGAGAGGAGAGGAGAGAGGAGAGAGGAGAGAGAGGAGGAGAGAGGAGAGAGGAGAGAGGAGAGAGGAGAGAGGAGAGAGGAGAGAGGAGAGAGGAGAGAGGAAAGGGTTAACAGAAGATGAGATAGAATACTTTATTGATCCCAAGTTGGGACGTGTTTGCGTTGCAGCAGCATGACAAACAACAAAACAAAACACAAGTAGAAATTAAAGAGTAGAAAAAAACAAAACTAGAATTTAAACATCTCAAAATATAATGAAAGCAGCATTAAACAGTAGAATCTGTTAAACAGTAGAATCTGTTAACCCTTTAAGCCCTGAGCCTGTTTTCCAGGTCTCAGGCTCGAAAATGACATTCCCAGAACAAATGACCATATCTTCCCTTCTAAAAGGGTTAAATTAATAATTTTTTCTCAAAGTAATGATAAACCTGTGAGTTGGATGTAGAAAGTCAGAATCAATATAGATGTTTTTTATTTTAAAGAAAATTCAGATTTTACATAGTAAAAAAAAACTGTAAATTATAGTGTCCGTCCAACAATTATTTTTTACTTATAGTGAAAGCTACCCTTGGATGATGGGTTAGTAGACTAAAAGCTTTAGGAATCCAAAGTACAACATATAATAAGTAGCCTGTATCAAGATTGATGCAAAACAAATGACATTTGACCTTTTTAGAGAGATTTAGCAAAAAGAAACCACTTCTGGGGTCATTTGGGTGGAAATGTTTTTTTTTTCCATATCTCTGGAACCCATGGTCGATTTGATGGTTGACACCTCTTTCTGACCGTTAGAGCCAATAGAATCGAAGGGGGAGTCCCCCACACACACTCATTGTAAAACAAAAGGTGGGGGCTTTGCGCATGTAATTTTGCATTAGAGTGAAGCTACATTCTAGCTCTGACATCTAGAAACGTAAAGCATGGATTATCCGTCTGTTTGCTTATGGATTATCAGAAATCATTTCAAAGAGGACACAGACACATTGGATTAACCTATGGATTAACTTCAGCAGCGTTTTTTATCGTTTTAATGCCATTGAAGACCACTTTGGAGAGACTACAGAGCCAAGGTAACCTTGTTAGCATTTTTAGCTACCTAGCGTCAAATGTTTGATGTCTGTTTTTGCTTATAACGTCGCAAATTCGTATAATTCAGTGATAATGTGGGTACCAATCGATTCTGTGTCACCTCACGATGTGAATCGATGTTGGATGTGGTGAAAAGATAAATAATAAGGTTTTGTGAGTGAATTTAGGTGCAGTAATCTGTTAGCATTTTTCGCTCATTGCTAATTCAGAGGCTCAGTGTTAGCATTGTGGGTTTATTTTGAAAAATAAATAAAAATGATCAGTTAGATGAGTTTCTTCCCGTTACATGGATATAAAACATTCATAGTTTATTAAATGAACATGCCCTCAGACATTGTTTCCTGCAAGATGTTGCGGCAGTGCCCCGGTACCGGGGTCTCTCGGGCTTAACAGGTTATTAGTCTGAAATGTCTATGTGTGTGTTCGAGTTAGTAGCTCTGATGGATGTGTATCAGTATGATCTCACTGTCTCTAGAAGATAATATGAGAGGAGAGGAGGGGAGAGAGGAGAGGAGAGGAGGGGAGAGAGGGAGAGGAGAGAGGAGAGAGGAGAGAGAGAGAGGAGAGGAGAGAGGAGAGAGGAGAGAGGAGGAGAGGAGAGGAGAGAGGAGAGAGAGAGGAGGGGAGGGAGAGGAGAGAGGAGGGGAGGGGAGAGAGGAGAGGAGAGGAGAGAGGAGATAAGAAGTACTTTATTGATCCCAATTTGGGACATTTAGTTAATATTAAAACTTCACTTTTTATATGAATTTATTTTCAGTTTATTTTATTTATTATTTAGTTTTTTATAACTGAACTTTTTATAAGATAACATTTTTTTTATATTAAATTATTTTCTTTAGATATTTAGTTTTAATATATATATTTTATTCATTTAATCTTAGACAAAATGTCATGTTTTAATTTAATTCTGCACGTGAGAACACACATTATATTTCTATCTACAGGATGAAAACCAAATCATTTTAGTAGAATGTAAGATGAGATGAGAAGTGCTCCTCACAGCTGTTATCACTGGCTGCTTCTTATCTTCCAGACCTTGGCCGTGTTCTTTCCAAAGCTGTGCAGCTGTTTTCGCACATTATTATATCGCGCAAGATTTGTTTTGATAAAGGTGAGCCAACAAATGAAGCTCAGCGCAAGTTCAACCAGGAAGACCGTCTTTACTCATTCATTTACTATTTCTATGTCCTACTCTCTCTCCTCTCAATAAGTGATCGGGGCGTCACTCCCCAGCTTAACCAATCACTTCGCTCTATTCTCACAAGCCTATCATAGCGCTCCGCTAACCCTTTTAAATCTGCTCTCCCCTCTGAGAGGTGACTCGACGCAACCCTCCTCCACCCCTTTTCACTCCTGTCCCTCTGAATCCAGGGTCAAGCTAAGCCCCCCCCTTCAGACCGAACCCAAACATCCATTCACCACCACACAGGGTCAAGCTAAGCCACTCCCCTTCAGACCGACCCAACCATCCATTCACCACCACCAGGGTCAAGCTAAGCCACTCCCCTTCAGACCGACCCCAACTATCCATTCACCACCCCAGGGTCAAGCTAAGCCCCTCCCTTTCAGACCGAACCCAACTATCCATTCACCACCACCAGGGTCAAGCTAAGCCACTCCCCTTCAGACCGACCCCAACCATCCATTCACCACCACCAGGGTCAAGCTAAGCCCCTCCCCTTCAGACCGACCCCAACTATCCATTCACCACCACCAGGGTCAAGCTAAGCCACTCCCCTTCAGACCGACCCCAACCATCCATTCACCACCACCAGGGTCAAGCTAAGCCACTCCCCTTCAGACCGACCCCAACTATCCATTCACCACCACCAGGGTCAAGCTAAGCCACTCCCCTTCAGACCGACCCCAACTATCCATTCACCACCACCAGGTCAAGCTAAGCCCCTCCCCTTCAGACCGACCCCAACTATCCATTCACCACCACCAGGGTCAAGCTAAGCCCCTCCCCTTCAGACCGACCGCAACTATCCATTCACCATCACCAGGGTCAAGCTAAGCCCCTCCCCTTCAGACCGACCGCAACTATCCATTCACCACCACCAGGGTCAAGCTAAGCCCCTCCCCTTCAGACCCCCCAACTACCCATTCACCACCACCAGGGTCAAGCTAAGCTCCTCCCCTTCAGACCGCCCCAACTATCCATTCACCACCACCAGGGTCAAGCTAAGCCCCTCCCCTTCAGACCGAACCAACTATCCATTCACCACCACCAGGGTCAAGCTAAGCCCCTCCCCTTCAGACCGACCCCAACTATCCATTCACCACCACCAGGGTCAAGCTAAGCCACTCCCCTTCAGACCGACCCAAACATCCATTCACCACCACCAGGGTCAAGCTAAGCCACTCCCTTCAGATCGACCCAACTATCCATTCACCACCACCAGGGTCAAGCTAAGCCCCTCCCCTTCAGACCGACCCAACCATCCATTCACCACCACCAGGGTCAAGCTAAGCCACTCCCCTTCAGACCGACCCCAACTACCCATTCACCACCACCAGGGTCAAGCTAAGCCACTCCCCTTCAGACCGAACCCAAACATCCATTCACCACCACCAGGGTCAAGCTAAGCTCCTCCCCTTCAGACCGACCCCAACCATCCATTCACCACCACCAGGGTCAAGCTAAGCCTCCCCTTCAGACCGACCCCAACTATCCATTCACCACCACCAGGGTCAAGCTAAGCCCCTCCCCTTCAGACCGAACCCAACTATCCATTCACCACCACCAGGGTCAAGCTAAGCCACTCCCCTTCAGACCGACCCCAACTATCCATTCACCACCACCAGGGTCAAGCTAAGCCCCTCCCCTTCAGACCGACCCCAACTATCCATTCACCACCACCAGGGTCAAGCTAAGCCACTCCCTTCAGACCGACCCCAACTACCCATTCACCACCACCAGGGTCAAGCTAAGCCACTCCCCTTCAGACCGACCCCAACTACCCATTCACCACCACCAGGGTCAAGCTAAGCCCTCCCCTTCAGACCGAACCCAACTATCCATTCACCACCACCAGGGTCTAGACCCCAGGGGGTTTCATTGGATCGGTTCTCCCCTCCGATTGAAATAAAGTTAAAGTCCATCTTAAAGGACAGACAACAATATTTAAAAAAATGTATGCATGCTTCCTAGTTAACGTCTGTGGCTCTTTTCTGCTGTAAACGTACATTTGAAAAGGTATTCTGATCTGATTCTGATTGCGTATTGAATGTTTAATGTCCATTTCATTGTGTTTTACAGCTGTATTCGTCTGCCTGTATTGTTCTGTGTTCAAGCTGCCCTCTTGGCCAGTGGCTCTGGAAAGAGAGATTTGAAACCTCAATGAGACCTGGTTAAATAAAGGATATATATGCAACAGGTGCAGATATGAGAGGGTTTGTGCACCTCGTCCCGGAGCTCCTGGCTCAGGTCGACGGCTCGGATATAGTATGGTTATGGTATCCTGTGGTATGGTATGATGTATGGTATGGTATGGCATGGTATGGTATGGTATGGAATGGTTTGTGCACCTCGTCCCGGAGCTCCTGGCTCAGGTCGACGGCTCGGTCCAGAGGGAATCCGGGCACCAGAGCCGTGGTGAGGACGTGAGACCCGCTGAGCTCCGGGACCACGTCCGGGACGTAGAAGTACGGGTCGTCCTTCAGGAGCTCTCTGGAGAACAAGGAACAAGTTGTTACAAATCATTCAAAAGTCTAAATGCAGGACAACCTTTAAAGGTCACCTATTATGCAAAATCCACTTCTTCATGTCTCTTCTACATCAACATGTGTCCCCTCTTCTTCACGTCTCTCTACATCAACATGTGTTCCCACTTCTTCATGTCTCTTCTACATCAACATGTGTCCCCTCTTCTTCATGTCTCTTCTACATCAACATGTGTCCCCTCTTCTTCATGTCTCTTCTACATCAACATGTGTTCCCACTTCTTCATGTCTCTTCTACATCAACATGTGTCCCCTCTTCTTCATGTCTCTTCTACATCAACATGTGTCCCCTCTTCTTCATGTCTCTTCTACATCAACATGTGTCCCCTCTTCTTCATGTCTCTTCTACATCAACATGTGTCCCCTCTTCTTCATGTCTCTTCTACATCAACATGTGTCCCCTCTTCTCCATGTCTCTTCTACATCAACATGTGTCCCCTCTTCTTCATGTCTCTTCTACATCAACATGTGTCCCCTCTTCTTCATGTCTCTTCTACATCAACATGTGTCCCCTCTTCTTCATGTCTCTTCTACATCAACATGTGTCCCCTCTTCTCATGTCTCTTCTACATCAACATGTGTCCCCTCTTCTTCATGTCTCTTCTACATCAACATGTGTCCCCTCTTCTCATGTCTCTTCTACATCAACATGTGTCCCCTCTTCTTCATGTCTCTTCTACATCAACATGTGTCCCCTCTTCTTCATGTCTCTTCTACATCAACATGTGTCCCCTCTTCTTCATGTCTCTTCTACATCAACATGTGTCCCCTCTTCTCATGTCTCTTCTACATCAACATGTGTCCCCTCTTCTTCATGTCTCTTCTTCATCAACATGTGTCCCCTCTGTGGAAAGAGACTCTGAAAGTTTCAGGAACAAAGATTCTCTCTCTTTTTGATCCATTTCTATAAAAACCTGTCTGAAAATGAGCTGATCAGATTTTGGCCACTTTGTGATGTCATAACGATGTTTTGTCTTGTGTAACCATTAGCCAATCAGCAACCAAGGTAACCTCCCCCCAGCACCTTTACCCCCAGTTTAGTGCCTGCTGAGAGATGGTACTTTCCTGGGGGAAAAAGTGCCCCAGTTCTGATTGGCTGGCGAATTGCAAACCACGCCCCGTACAACTCTGAATGTTTTGTAGAGCCGCCATTTTATTATCCTCAGCAATATATATATATATATATATATATACATATATATATATTTATATATATATATATATATATTAAATGAAGAACTCACTGGAACTTCCTGGCGCACTCGGCCTCTCGAAGGTAATCACACTCCAGAGCGAGCTCCCTGCTCATCACCTCGATCATGTGCTCCGGAAACAGACCTGAGGAACATCAGATCATTATAGAAACTATATATACAGTATATATGAATATATATATATATGTAGATATGATAGTACCCTCAGGCAGCATGTTGCTGAGCTTCAGAACCGTCATGATGTTGTTCACGTCGCTGTCGATGCTCTGAGCCACGCCGGGGTACTGAAACACATTCATTTCACTTCAGATTCATTCAATATTTTCTTTAAAAAAAACATTTAGTTTCAGGTTTTTTTTTATATATCTTTTTAATGTTTAATATTTAAATGTATTTTATTTCCTCCATTTAAAGTTAGTATTTCTTAAGTTTCATGTATTACAGTTTTGTTTTTCATAATTTGTTGTATTTTTTCATGTCGTTTTTATAGTTTTTCTTTATAAATGCAGTTTTAGTTTTTATATATTTATTTAGTTTCCTTGTAAAAATTATATTTATGTATATTCCATTTCATATATTTAGCTTTTGTTTTATATATATATATATATTGATTTTCAGTTTTTCTAGGTTTCATTAATTCAATTAATTAATTAAGTTAAGTTGAACTTTTTCTGCATTATATACAGATTTATATGAAGATGCATTTTATAATTGTTTTAATATTTAGCTTTAGTTTTCATATAATTAGTTTTAACATTTGTTTATTGAATTTCATCTGCTACAAAATGTCATGTTTTAATGAAATGTCTGCACGTGGGAAACACACATTATTTCTATCTGCAGGATACAAAGTAAATCATTTGAAGGTATATATATTTTTTTCAACGAGACAAAATCATTCTAGTAGAATCTTTGATAAAATATATAGTTTTTATTTAATGGAGTTTTTGTCGGTCTTTTTTTCTAATTTATATGGATTTTTCTTCCCACCTGTATCTTCATGGCGACGTCTCGTCCGTCCTTCATCCTGGCGGCGTGGACTTGCCCGATCGACGCTGCCGCGAACGGTTTCTCCTCGAAGAACTCCAGACGGCTCCTCCAATCAGGACCGAGGTCGCTGCCCACGGCTTTCTGCAGGGAAACATAAATATATATTACTTATTAACTCTGATTCATGCAATTAGAGGATGTTTCCTGCGTCTCAGTGGATCGTACCATCATCTGTCCGGGGGCATGAAATCAGCGCTCTGTCGAACTCGCTCGAAGATTTTGGCCAACTGAGGGTAATGACAGCGTCGTCTGAAGAGAAGAGAGAAAATAACATTGTTTAAACTTCCTGCTATTATTATTATTAGATAGTTTTTTACTTTTGTATTTTGTTATTATTTTAAATATACATTATTATCATTATTATATTATTATAATGTATTTAATTTTGTATTTTGTTATTAGTTTAAATATATATTATTATTATTATTATTTATTACTATTATTATCATTATTTTTATTATTAGAATATATTTTATTTATTTATTTTAAATATATATATATATACTATATATAATATATCATTATATCATTATTAATGTTGTTATTGATCAACCTCTTGGAGGGATTAATCAGTAAAAACACAATATTTAAATACTGTGGGAAATACTACAGCTAAAAATAATGCAATTATTTTTGTAATCAAACAAATAATTATATACATTTCCCCCAACTGGTAACCAACATTTGATGTATTTTGGTCACTGTGCAACTGCTCCTAGTACTAGACTCCTGGTACTAGGATGGGTTAAATGCAGAGGACAAATGTCACTGTGTTCAAATGCGATTTAAAATGCTCTCAGGTTTTACACCTCTTATGAAATGTAGACTACATTTATTACGGAGTTTATGTCCGAGCCAACAGACTGACAGATCGTTGGCTACTGAGAGAAATGCAAAATACACCGCCTGTAGTACGACACAAACCTCCGCTGTGGATTTTCAAAACAAAATACAGTAAACTGTGGCCGCAGGCCCAAGTTTAACTCTCTGAGCCCTTTTTTCACATGTTAGGCTCGCGTGGGCTTTTTTTGTAAAAAAGCTATTAAAACTTAAATGTATTATTTATTTATTTAAAATGTGAAATGTTACCAATATACTCACGGACCACTAGGGGGCGCTCACGGGCCACACTTTGAGAAGCACTGCTTTAAAGACAGAAGCACTACTGTTCGAGACATTTTCCTTCCATCATTATGGTTTGAATCAGTGGCTGCGGCCCATAGGGGCGCTAGGGCGCCGCCCCCCCTCTTCCCACATGTTTGATTGTCATTAAAAAATATATTTTAAAAAAATATTTTTTTATTTTTTTTAAACAAGGTAAATATTATATAGTTGGTATCAGTAAAATGTATAATCTACAATAAAATCTCGTTTAAAATTGTTTTACGATGTCTAAAGTTACTGATAAGTCACATGTTTCCTGCCTGGCCGCAGCGTGTATCATTACCCTCTCTCGTCCGGCGATAAGAAAGGAGCAGCAGCAGCCAACACATTGCTGACTGTTGCTATCTGTAAACTATGCCGCCGAAACATAATTTCAGCCTATCAGCATCGTCAGATCTGATGCTCAAAGGTCGCCCTGTCAGCGCCCTGGCCTGTGTGTCTGTGAGTTGTTTGGACTCGTATCCAAGGTGACGCTACAGTAGTTGTTGAGGATGGCTGCGTCTGCAGGTGGAGACTCCGGTGCTAGTGAGCTGTAGATGAACATTTACATGCTTATTGTAGTTGTAAGGGCAATGCCTGAAGCACCATGGAGCATGTGTGTGGTGGTGGACCTGTATTTTACAGGAAAGGAGTGAGCAGAGGGTCGAGAAGTCGATTCTTGTTCAGTTTTCATCTTCCTCACCCTCTCAGACTTTGAGTTGCGCGCGCTGCTAAGAGATGCGCTACCATGGAAACCAAACAATGGTCTAGCTGTATTAAAGTCCGAGTGGAAACAGTCGTGAGTAAATCTGATTTAGTCAGAAATCGGGAGAAATATGACTCCGGGAGGGGGCAATGAAATCGGGAGGGTTGGACGGACACGGACACGACACGGACACACACACACACCACACACACACACACACACACACACACACACACACACACACACACACACACACACACACACACACACACACACACACACAACACACACACACACACACACACACACACACACACACACACACACACACACACACACACACACACACACACACACACACACACACACACCACACACACACAACACACACACACACACACACACACACACACACACACACACACACACACACACACACAAACACACACACACACACACACACACACACACACACACACACACACACACACACACACACCACACACACACACACACACACACACACACACACACACACACACACACACACACCTGATTTTAAATGGAAATAAATAATTTCTCTAACATCACCAGAAGTCATAATTTCAGGGGTCATTTCTCAAATGACCGCCCTAGTATGGTTTGGTCACCATTTCCATAGCCCCACCAAAAATATTTTCCACCAGCCGCCACTGGTTTGAATGTTTGTCTTACTAATATAAGGATTAGAGTAAACTCTTAGCTATTTCTGTGAGTCACATTACGGTTTAAAAGAGGTTAAGTTAAGGCTCACTTATTTGCTGTCTCATGTGCGCTGTCGGGTATGACGTGCATGTCTTTATAAGAGAGCGAGATAAGATAAGAAGTACTTATTGATCCCAAGTTGGGACATGTTTGTGTTGCAGCAGCATAAAAAGACAAGGCGTTGCACATTAGAGAAATGATACATGTTGAATTTACAAATGAACAACAACAAGATATGTCTTCATGTCTATATATGGCAGGGCAATGGGACACAGCTGATTGTGATTAGACGGGATGCGGTAAAGTCTTTTCACCGTGTTCTTTTTGTTCTACTTTGATACGGAGAACTCTTCGTTTCTTTCAAGCGAGGAAGTTTGTCTTCATGTTCGTACGCCGCCTGGATCAATGAATAAATCTGATTTGATTCAACGATCTCCACAAGGTTAGTTTGGAAGCAAAGAGAAGCGCGTCATAACCCACAACCCGATAGAAACGGGTGAAAACGCCACGACAACTCCCGAATGATCCCTATATCAGGGCTTCTCAAACTCCAGACCAAGGACCGGATCCGGACCGAACTGCAAATCAATCCGGACCGAACCCTGTGTCCCATTATAAAAAAATTAAAAAAATCTGATTCTGATAAATTAATGTACATCATCATGTACGCGCGTCTTGTGTCTGACGCGTTGTGAGAATGAACGTGCATATATATTTACTTGTGTGCGCGAGCGTGACACGCATAGCAGACCGCAAGTTAACTGCAAGTTTACCTTGACATACTGTATTGAATGTGTGTGTGTATACAGGGGCGCCGTTTACCGACAGGCAAGGCAGGCAAATGCTTGGACCAGAAGGGGGCCCCAAAGAAGGTAGATTAAGAAGGTCCACAGCAACGACAACATGAAACACCCTTTCATTTACTGCAACGACATGTCGGGAAACTCCATGCATAGAGCGCCAATAAACTGCTTCTTAATTTCAGTTTCGTTTCTCCGCTCGGGGGGGGGGGGGGGGGACTTTAGTGGCATTGATCCGGACCAGTGACCTTGTATAAAGTTCACAACTGGACCTTTAATAAAAAGGTTTGAGTACCCCTGCCCTATATCATTATTACTGAAGCTCCTCCTCACCCTGAATGCTGAGCATCTGTCCGATCTTCAGCGCGGCTCCTCGCACTTTGCAGAGCGTCCCAACGATTCTCTGAGCGTTCGCTTCGGACAGAAAGGCACTCGAGCTCAGAGCTCCTGGAAACAGAACATAAACAAACAAACAAACATCAATCTCAAAGTCAAAGTCAACTTTATTGTCAGTCTTCCAGTTTGTGTGTACAGACAGAGAGATCCAAATACTGTTCCCACAATCCAGAACACAGATATATATAAAAAGATATCTCAATCTTTATTCATTTAGCACATTTAAAACAACCTTGCTCGACCTCTGAATAAACTAATAAAGTCTTCCTCTCGTCACCTTTCTGTTGAGGCTGGAAACTCTTCTTCGCCATTTCAGCGATCGCTCCGAAACCCAGTCCGACCGCCAGACCTGCAGGAACATCAAGATTTAAACAAATTCACAAACTGTCATTAATGCAAGTGTCGGAGGTATCCATTGATCATCTGAAAGTTAAACATCTTGCTGTCTTGTTCACAGTAAAGGATCATTATTGAGTGTTATGTAGGTAGGTAGGTGGGTAGGTAGGTAGGTGGGTAGGTAGGTGGGTAGGTAGGTAGGTAGGTAGGTGGGTAGGTGGGTAGGTGGGTAGGTAGGTAGGTAGGTGGGTAGGTAGGTAGGTGGGTAGGTGGGTAGGTAGGTGGGTAGGTGGTAGGTAGGTAGGTAGGTGGGTAGGTGGGTAGGTGTGTAGGTTGGTAGGTGGGTAGGTGGGTAGGTGTGTAGGTGGGTAGGTAGGTAGGTGGGTAGGTGGGTAGGTGGGTAGGTGGGTAGGTAGGTAGGTAGGTGGGTAGGTGTGTAGGTGTGTAGGTAGGTAGGTAGGTAGGTAGGTAGGTAGGTAGGTAGGTAGGTAGGTAGGTAGGTAGGTAGGTGGGTAGGTGTGTAGGTTGGTAGGTGGGTAGGTGTGTAGGTGTGTAGGTAGGTAGGTAGGTAGGTGGGTAGGTGTGTAGGTAGGTAGGTGGGTAGGTGTGTAGGTGTGTAGGTAGGTAGGTAGGTAGGTGGGTAGGTAGGTGGGTAGGTGTGGAGGTAGGTAGGTAGGTAGGTAGGTAGGTAGGTAGGTGGGTAGGTGTGTAGGTTGGTAGGTAGGTAGGTGGGTAGGTGTGTAGGTAGGTAGGTGTGTAGGTAGGTAGGTAGGTGGGTAGGTGGGTAGGTGGGTAGGTAGGTAGGTAGGTGGGTAGGTGGGTAGGTGTGTAGGTAGGTAGGTAGGTAGGTAGGTAGGTGGGTAGGTGTGTAGGTTGGTAGGTAGGTAGGTGGGTAGGTGGGTAGGTGGGTAGGTGTGTAGGTGGGTAGGTAGGTAGGTGGGTAGGTGGGTAGGTGGGTAGGTGGGTAGGTGGGTAGGTGGGTAGGTAGGTAGGTAGGTAGGTAGGTGGGTAGTGGGTAGGTGGGTAGGTGGGTAGGTGGGTAGGTGGGTGGGTAGGTGGGTAGGTGGGTAGGTAGGTAGGTGGGTTGATGGATAGATAGATAGATAGATAGATAGATAGATAGATAGATAGATAGATAGATAGATGGATAGATGGATAGTGGGAGTTTATTATTGAGTGTTATTATCCAAGTTAAATAAAGTAGTTTAGTTCATGCTTTGTGTTGAAGGCTCTCCGTGTGTGTGTTTGCTCTCTGGAGCCTCAGGTTTATATCTGATAACAGACCATGAACATGAAGGAGGAGATAACAGCAGATCAGATTTCTGCAGAGTTCATTTCAGGACGAGAGGAAGGCCGTTATTATTTTAGGTCTAACTTTAAAATACTCAGCTGTAGTTTCAGGAATGGCGACGAGGTCAGAAACAAAGCGAGACGTTTCATTTAGACCTTTGTTTTTAAATCCAACAGTGGACGTATTTACCGTCATGTCGTAGAACAACAAGTCCTGATTTCAGGCTAACAACCAAAAACACACTCAGAGAACCATTGACCTCCAGACCAGGGGACAGGAAGTGATTAAATGCTGACTCATGTC
Source organism: Trematomus loennbergii (assembly GCA_012861695.1). Classification (NCBI taxonomy): domain Eukaryota; kingdom Metazoa; phylum Chordata; class Actinopteri; order Perciformes; family Nototheniidae; genus Trematomus; species Trematomus loennbergii. The sequence goes on from JAAOOA010000200.1 coordinate 184,724, forward strand.
TGGTTTTAGGACTCATTCCTGCACCAGAAATGGCATTGATATTTTCAGTAATAAGTCATTTAAGTAAAATGTTGTTACAGTCTGCTCTGATTGGTTAGCTGGCCGGCTCTGTTGTGATTGGTCAACCTGCTTAGAGTTGTCCCGCCCCTTAGCCTATAGGAGCGCTAGTGTTCCATAGTGATGTCACTATGTTCAGGCAGTAATAAAAGAGTCCAATGGAGGAACAATTGACAATAAACGTGATATTTTACAGATATAATCATGTATGTCTTGTCATTAATACACATTGATATTGTTTAAAATATTCAGCAGATCTCTATAATTTCCTTTTGCTTCGTCTCACTCCCCTAAAACCTCACAATCAACTCGCTAAAAGAGAAACAAAGCTCAAAATAAGCAACGTGACTGATAGCATTAATAAGTGTTTTCAATGTTCTATACAGTAGATATAGCAATCACGTCTATATCTTAAAATCTTTAAAGGGGACCTATCCTGCAAAAGTCACTTTGTGATGTCTTTTATACATAAATATGTCTTCCCCGGTGCGTCAGGAAATAAAAAGGAACTCACCTTGTGGTATAACCGGCAAGAGAGAAAGCCTTTGAGCTCCATACTGTTTCAGAAATAATCCTTGATAATCCATGATATGGCGTTTCATCACGGCAGCATTTAGTTTAGACAGTAGCTGCCGGGTCCCGCATGAGCTCAGCCCCCTCCTTTTTTATTTGTTAAAGCTTTATACCCCAAATCAGCACTTTTGAAACAGGAAGTGAAATAGAGGGATATGAGGCATGGCTAGAATGGGTGATCTGTTTGGTATTTGGAGCAAAACACTTCATAGACATGTTTTTTATATATTTGTATATATCTGAGACCTATGCTATTGCCTAAACATAGCATGATAGGTGACCTTTAAATACAATGTTGTTTCCAATTAATTTCTTGGTGTCATGAACTCTTGAATGTAATGTAATGTAATTGTACCCTCACTCATCCTGTAAACATTTTAAATATATAGATATTTTCAGTAATAAACAGACGTACCTCCAAAGTTGAAGAGGCGTCCGATCCGAGTGACGGGAACCTTCCTCTCTCTCGAGCGGTCACTCAGCTGAAAACAGAACAACAGCAAAATGAACAAAATCCTCCTATAACTAATCAAAGAGGGAGTATTTGTAACGGGGGGGTTACGTATTGTAACCCGAGTTCTATCTCTCACAGGCTCCGCCTCTACTGGACTCTATGCCTACCTGAATGCGCACGCATCCAGGTAGGCATAGAGTCCAGAAGAGGGCGGAGCCTGTGAGAGATGGAGCCTCAGCTTGTTTACCACTTGTTTGTGCGGCTTCACGGTTCCCTTGATGTTTCCTGAGTTGTCTGAGTTGTCGGAGGTGAAGGACCTCGTGTGTCCGGAGAACATCGCCGACGCCTCTCTGAGATGTTTCAGACGGTTATCGCTCGCTGCTCCGCCGCAGAAAGAGGAAAAAGCTGCACATCTGGGCTTCATCAACGCCTCCTGCAGGAGCAGCAGGATTAATCAGGCAGGAGTTAAGGAGGAGGAGTGAGAGGGTTTTAGATGGAATTTTATTTTATATTTTGGATATAGATTTTTCTTAGAAGGTTTCTCATTTCTCTATTTCCCCTCCTCGACTCCTATCCTCGACTCCTATCCTCGTGTCTTAGTCCCCCACAGGAGATGCGAGCGGAGGAGTCGAGGAGGGGAACGAGGAGAGAGGAGTCGAGGAGGGGAACCGAGGAGAGAGGAGTCGAGGAGGGGAACCGAGGAGAGAGGAGGGGAGGAGGGGAACCGAGGAGAGAGGAGGGGAAGCAGCAGGCGTTAGAGAAATGAGAAATGTTTGGATATAGATTTTCTTAGAAGGTTTCTCATTTTTTAATTCCTCTGTTCTCTTTTTTTGAAATTCCATTTTTATTTAGATTTTTTTAAGATTTAGAGTTTATTGGGATTTGATTATTTTTAGGACTGAGATTTCTTTTAGATTTCGATATTTTAGGGATTTCGATTTATTTTCAGACCCTTAAAGTGTTTAGTGCAACAGTTTAACTAAAGTATCAAACCGAGTTAAGGAGAAACGCTTGAATACTAAGGTCAGCATGTTAAGGATAACCTTAAGAGGAAGCCTTAAGAATTATTTTAGATTCAGATTTTTCTTCACATATAGATTTCTTTTTTATTTAGATTTTTTTCAGATTTACATTTTTTAAAGATTTATTTTGGATTAAGATTTTTTTTGATTTAATTTGTATTTAGATTTCATTTTAGATTGAGATTTCATTTGTTTTAGATCCACCCGTCTATTTATATGTGTTATTAGCAGCTTTATTTGAGGGTCAGCTATCTGTGTCTCTCTATTGTTGTTGTTGGGACTCTGTTAGAGGAACCCGACCCGCTCACCCCAAGCCCCCAGGAAGTGCGCCGGACTCTGAGGAAAATATTCGTTGTGTCCAAACGGCGGTACTGCAACTTCCGCATCAGTCGCTGGGCCCGGAAAGACTTTTCCCCATTGACTAACATTGGGAAAGAGACGTCTGTAAATCAACGGATAATTTTTTTTTAGCCCTTATTAAAATCATTCGGCCCTCAAGTTGTAAAATGTGCTAATAACGTTAAAAAAGTTATTTTCCTCGCATTATGAACGCGCATCTGAGAGTGGGAGCTCGGGGGGGCGGGGCTTAAGGGGCGCATGCTCTGTAAGCGCACATACGGGTTCTTCTGCTCTGACAGCCAGGCATGCTGGGTAATCTGTGACGTTTCGCTCTCTCAAAAGTTGGGCCATTTTGTCCTCATGAGCCAATGAGCAGCTCTCATAGGAAAGAACGAGACCCCGCCTCCCACGCTGTATCCAGTTCTTATTATACATCCATGGCTCACCCTCGCTGACCCGGCGCTGGGATGCATGGGGACCAGCCTCTGGTTCATGTTGTCCAGCCTCTGGTTCCCGGCCCTCTTCAGGCCACCTGGAGTCGCTCTGCCGGCCGCCTTCATCCAGCGAACAGCTCCATGCTGCTCAGTCCTGAAGAGACACAGAAACACACACTTTATTCTGCAGGGACAAACAGGACTCTGCAGGAGAGACACCCAGACTCAATGAGACTGATATTAAAGAAGGTAATATGAAGTAATACACCAGCTGTGATTAGAGGGAGAGGATAGGGAGACATGTTAGACAAAATATAGGACAATTTCTACATTCAAATTATGATTTTTTAGCATAGAAAAAAAAAATTGTATTTCAATTTAAAAGAAGTTATTTGATTCTTTTTTTTAATAATAGGACATTTAAATACATTTTAAGTAACTTTAAAACGGAATACAATTTACACATTAAAACAATTAAAAAACAAAACAAATGTATTCACTAGGTAAAATGAATATGTTGTTAGCATCTGGTGCTAGCTCGGAGCTAACGGAGATTAGAAGCTGTTTCAGCAACAAGGAGAGGGAGAGCTCTCTCCTGTCGGACTGAGAGGCTGAGATCACGTCAGCTCAGTGAGCTAAAGGACTCGCTGAGCGATTAGATTGTAAACTTTAGTCTAAATTATCTCAGTGGCTCTCAAACAGTTTGGTCATCAAACAGTTTGGTCATCTTTGTAAACAAATATTTCCATCTATTTAATAACATTGTAAAAAACAAGTTAAGAAATCATTCCAATGTGTGCTATAGGTCAGTACAGAATAAAAAACACAGTTTGAAATGAGAGTGATTAGTAAAGTATGCATAAATAACACGAAAGAATGCAGACTAGGAACATAAAGATAGGAGTTAATATGTGTTATTGCTTGTGAGCATACTCTAATCATAATGGTGTTTGATTATTGAAATACATACAGTTCTGTTTCATTTGAGTGTTGAGAGCTGTATCCATAGATCTCTTAATGTTGCCCTCAAAGTGCACCAGATTGATGCTTTTAACTTAATTTAAAACATGCCCCCGGACCCCCGAGAGGAGGTGAGGATCCCCCTAGAGGAGGTGAAGTCCACCAACAAATAAACAGGTTCACATGGAGAGGATACTAGATAAGTTAGCACACTCATCATATACACTACACATTTTCCTTTGATTTGTTAACACCATAGTCCCTAATATATGTGTAGAAAGGCAGGAAATTGAATTAAATCGAGAAAATGTTTCATTGCGGAGGACCCCCTGTTTTGTGTCCCTCCCCCACACTTCTCAAACCAAAGTTACACCCTTGATTCTAACTAACTTGATCAATAATTAAACTTTTACTCACGAGCTTCACAACAACAGTGGTCCGTGCGCGTGCAGACTGCATGGTGCAGCGCGAGCCCCTGTTCACCTTCATCTGACTCCTGTTCCTCATAAACACCTCAGCGCGCGACCCTGAAGGACACAGGTGAAGCTAAAGGACCGCGAGGCAATCATGGATGTATAATAATAACCATGAGGTCAAGTTTACATCCGGGTACCGAAAAACCTCAGGACACCCTGCTGCGTTCAGGGACACCAGAACAAAATTGGTGAGGTACTATTATTTTATTTTATTCATTATTATTATTATTATTTCAAGGAATTATAATAGTATTTATAATTATTATGTTTTATTTTGAAGAACTAATATTTTATTTATTATTAATATTATTTATTTTTGTATTTCAAGAAACTATTATTGTATTTATTATTATTATTATGTTTTTTTTGTTTTGAGGAGCTATTATTTCATTTTATGAATATTATTATTAGCAGCATGAAAACATGTTGTTGTTCAGAAATATACCTTTTAAAATAAATGTAAAACATACCAAAAAATAATAATAATTTGTAGTAATAAAAAAGTTAATTTATATATTTACAATGCACTGTTTATTGTTCTCTTTTTGACTCGTCTAAGTTCACTTTTCTGTCGGAAATATGTCTTTATTAATTTGTTTGAATGATATTTTTAAAACAAGTTAAAGTGTGTTTACTAAAAGTATTAAACAGTGGGACAAAATCAAAAGTAGGATTTTATGAGGATCACTTGAACGCAGCACTAATCCATGGGAGTAACATATGCGTCACTTCCGGGCAAAAAGTACGGCTCCGCCCACTTTTGGGGGAAAACAAAGCTGTCATCTGAATGGCGGTCAATACAAATTCTGAAGTTTTTGCCAATCCGATCAGAAATGTTTGAAAACCGTGGATTTGTGGATCTTCAAAGAGCCCGAGTACGATGTTCAGTCAGGCAAACAATTACATTAAATCTTGGGAAAAGGACGATCGGGCTCGATATATGGTTAGATATAGCAGTAGGC